>JAADVF010000006.1:0-135454 GCA_023334555.1 Elongisporangium undulatum | reverse complement strand
TTGAGTTGAGCCTGAAACTTGGCCTCGGCGCGCGGTGTCACGAGCCGTCCTTCCTCTTGTCATGCCTTGCACTGTCGAGTTCTGCTGTAAACGTCACCCATGAGAATGGTAGCGTACGCCCTGAAGAACTCATAGGGAAGCTACATCCGTGGCTTCAACTTCAGGCTTCGTGCTTGTTCACTCTCCACGAAGTTCGTCGTACGCCAACCATATAGTGGGCGGACAGCAAAGTGGGGGTAGAGATCCCACTTTTCAGGGGGGAATAGCTCGTAGGTATCCGGCTGCGGGAGCATTGACTTGCTCCAGCATGTGGATTGCGTTGATGAAAGCAGCTTCTGTGCTTGCTGCATTCGCAGCCCACACGTACTTGTCTTGGCTTACCGCAAGTCGTACGGCCTTGTCAGCCCTCATGTTTCCTATGTAATTGCACAGAAGTTAGTCCAATGGGATTACCGTAGATGTAGATCAGCGTACCAATTATGTGTCGGACGCAATGCATGTTGAGTACTCTGTGCCTGGCTGCAGCAGAGGTCAGCCCGTGGTTGCGATCACTGAAAGTTGGACTTGAGTCGAGTGGGAACCCGTGTGAGGTTACGGCGCCAAAGAACCAAGAGTAGTTGTCGTAGTCCTCTACATGTGCCAGCGCCACGGCAGCCACTTGGTTCGAGAAGTTGCCGTCGCGACCTACCAGGATGATCTTGACACCGTTGTACTTCCGATGCTTCATGTGTGCCGCGTCGATCCCAAAGACACGTTGCCCATTGACGAACCACTCTGGATTCAAGATCAGGATTGCTCGGCGGAAGTGGCCCGTGTTGTAGTTCTCACATGCTGTGAACGTGCCCGGATTGATCACCATGAACTCACGAAGGAAGCTTGGCAAGCCCTGGATGGTGGCTGGATCCTCCGAGACCATCTCCGCGATCGCGGATTCTTCGGCACGGTAGATTGTGCTGGCGGATGCTGTCACTCCTGCGTGATGGTGGAGTTGGGTGATGAGTGCCTGCGCCCCTGACGACGGGTCAGCAGCAAGAGTGGATCCGACAACGGGATGGGCACTGAGTTGTCGGCTAGACGGCTTTGGTCTTGAGGTGCAGTTGATATGCTGGAGGCTTGCATGTGTTACGTGCCAATCTCCGAGCCTACCCTTGCGTAGACGTGCGAGGTTGACGAACCATGTACAGCCTGTATCAGCACCCTGACACACGACCTTCCGGAAGAGTCCGCCCCGGGTGACGACACTGGCACTCTTTGACTGCTAAAGCGCCAGTAGCTTGACGGCTTCGACGGCCTCCTTGCCACTCGCCCATCGCGTAGCCATGAAGCCTTGTTCATCGATGACAGTCCTCAGCTGTTGGCCCTGCAACTCCATCGTGTGCTATTTGCGACTTGGCTACATCCGTAAAAAACGTTGTAAATTATGCCTCACTGAGTGTTTTAAACAGAACGTGTCACCTTCTGGAATAAACCCTTACACGAAATATAACAGGCCACGACGAAGTTTACAAGTTGAGACTGTACCCATGTCTCATTCCAAGACTCTGCGTCACAATCTTCGATCTCTATCACAGACTCTAGGCTCATTTTCTGAACAGTAAGTGCCTCAGATTCTGCCGACAGCGAGACTCTAGACTCCGTTTCTGCCGACAGTGCGTGGCTCAGTTTCTGCCGACAGCGCGTGCCTTAGATCCTGCCGACTCTGTGGATGCATAATCATGTGGGAAAGACAATGCAGTGTGCGGAATGCAAATGCTATGAAGTATATGTCGAACACGAATGAAACTCTGTGAGTCAGCCTACAAAACCACTGCGCGGCATGTCTTTTTGTTGTGACCCACGAGATGGCAGTGAGTGCAAGCGATATGCCTTGCGGGCTTTGCCTCCTGTCTGACCTTGGGACCGGATCCGTCGTTTCCTTGGTTTACCGGCTTGACGTATGAATGGCGCTGGTTGGATAGCTGGGTCAGAGAAGAGGAAGACATCTTCCGGAACCAGGAGAGCGCCTAGGCTTTGTCCGTAACTTGTCGTCATGTGACATGGCCCAGCCAAGTCGAACACAGTGTTAGATGCCTGTTTCTCAAGCAGAACCGCAATCATTTGGCGACAAGGGATGTGTTGTTTCTTCCAGACCACACACGAGCACGTTGCGCTTCTCATGTCGACTTGACGCTGCTTCAATGGATGGCTTACTCGCGCGACATACGCGACGTCATCGCAGATGTGTGTCACGCCGGACTCCACTGCTTCTTTTAGTTGACCTTGGATCTTGCCTTGTGACCGTGGTGTCATGTTCCGTCCATTTTCTGTGAAGTTGGACACGCTTGTAGCAGTCGCCCATCAGAATCGTCATGTACGACTTGATGAACTCGAATGGAAGCATGCGGCGTGGCTTCAGGCGCAGACTCTTGGCTTGATCGCTTTCTACAAAGTTAGTTGTCCTCTATCCGCGGAGACAGGTCACGTCATAGTGAGGATAGAGCGCCCATTTTCGCACTGGAATGCCGGCCAGATAGCTGGCAGCCTCAGCGTTTACCAGGGCTAGAGCCTGCATTGCCGCATCAAAGCCTTCTTGTGTGGTTGAAGCATTAGCTGCCCAAACATGCTTTTCTTGTGAAATTGCAAGCCTGACTTTCTTGTCTGATCGCATGTTGCCTGTAAAGTCAACCAAAACCGTGTCAGAGTTCAAAAACGCGTCGTCACACGATTGTAAGCTGGCTTACCGAGAATGTGGCGTATGCAGAACATGCTGAAGATCTTCAGCTGTTCCGTGACCGAGACAAGCCCGAGGTTACGATCACTGACAACTGGACTTGTTGTCAGCGGAAACCCGTGCTCGAGTACGTGCCCGAAAAACCATGCATAGTTGTCTTGGTCTTCAACTGGAGCTAGCGCTACGGCTGCAATCTGGTTGTTCGAGTTTCCGTCTCGACTCACCAGGATAATCTGTACCCCATTGTATTTTATGTGCTTCATGTGACCAGCATCAACGCCATAGACACCCTGGCCAGTCACAAATCACTGCGGATTGAGAACCGCAATGGCTCTCCGAAAGCAAGACTTCTCATCGACTTGGAAATCGGTAAGTGTGCCTGGGTTCGGCTTGGCAAACTCGGTCAACAGACTTGGTAGGCGCTGGATGGTCGTAGGATCTTCTACGAACATTTTCGCAAGCATAGTGTCGTATTTCACCGGCAGAACTTATTCCAATCGAGTGGAACTGCGAGTCGCCAGACGTAGAGACCTCAGCAATAGCTGCCTCTACCGGCTTCGTTCGTCGCTCGACGGTTTGAAGGTAGTCGCTTGACGTGCCTCTCCCAACTCTGGGATCAAACAGCACGGGTGATCCAGTCGGAGATACTTCTATCCGCTGGAACCTAGGGGTTGTCTTCTTGCAGGGGTTGTGAATCCTTGCCCACGGCGCGTACAGGCGAAGATCTTGACTTGTAGACGCTTGATGCTCGCTGCGATCCGCTGCGTGGATTCCTTAACTTTCGAGCGGGGCCTGACCCAGCGCTCTGAGATTCCTTGATATGAGCCAGGAGCTAGAGCTCGACTGACCTCGCCTTGACTTGATTTAACGTGCCTTACGCTCCGGACACAGGTGATGTAGCTTGAGCTGACACAAAGGTCCTAAGACCACTTTGCTTCTGAAGACTTGCATAGAAGAGAGCAAATTGACAACTGGTTTATCCTTTACGTTCCTAGCCACTCATTCCTATCGTCTGATTGTAATCTACTCTGTTGTCCTACGTCATGTCTGAACTGCATCATGCATTGTTTATCGCCTGTGGTCGTCCGGTCGTAGATCTGGTGGTCTGGCCTTCAGGGCTGCCTCGGATACAGAGATATAGGCTTCGGACCTCCTGTAGATTCCAAGAATCTGGCACTCGGATCCAACCATAGATCTGGGATCCAGATCCTCCGTAGGATCTGGCGATAGATCCACACTCAGATCTGGGGATCTGAAATCCGGATCCTCCATGGGATCTGGCGCCAGATCTACATTTAGATCTTGGGATCTGGCGACAGATCTACGTTTAGATCTCGGGATCTGGGATCCGGATCCTCCGTGGGATCTAGCGATATGTCCACGTAAAGATCCAGAGATTTGGGATCTAGATCCTCCGTGGGACCTGGCCATTTAGATTCAGGATCCGAGATCCAGATCCTTCCGGAGATCTGGAGAACCTGGGATTTAGATCATTCCTGAGATCTGAAGAACCTGGGATTCTGGTCATTCCTGAGATCTGGCATTCAGGTCCACGCTCGGATCTGGGGATCTGGGATCCAGATCGTTTATCGGATCCGAAATTTGGCATTGAGATCAACAGTCGATTCTGGCGTGCTGACTCACGACCCAGATCTTTCGGTGTATCTCGCGGGCGGGACCTAGTGACGCCCCTGCCTCAGATTCTTCAGAGGATCTCGTCGGCCAATTTTTCCTTTTGTCACTTTACCACAATAGCGTCTTTTGCACGGTACATTGTGTGCTTTGAGGCCGTGATACGTGATTGCTGTCGAAGCTGGATGACGAGTGTTTTCGAAGAGGCGGCTGCGTAGGCGGTGAGCGCAGCTTGGACCACTGGGTTAGCAACGAGTTGCACTTTCGATGGCTTTGGTACCCCGATACAGTTCTGATGCCCAAGATTGCAATTGGTGACGTGTCAATCACCCGGCCCAGCTGCACTACGTAGACGCGCCAATCGCACATACCACGTGCACCCGGTTGATGCACTGTCGCACTCCGAGAGGCGGTGCGTACCACCGCACTTCGTCACGGTCGCGTTCTTACCCTGAGAGAGGGCCACGTCTTGGATTGCTTGGACAGCACTTTTGCCAGAAGGCCATCGCTCTGCGTCCAGCGATGAGTCGATCACGTCGCCCATGTTCTTGTAGTCTAGCCGGATGCGCACTAACGCTTGCGAGCGAGGGCCAGAGATGGGACATCTAAGATTGGAGTAGCGCATCTGTGTGATTTTTGTGATCTCTGTACGTTTCGATTCTAAAAATGGCAGTTCATACTCGAGCAGAACTGAGGCAAGAGACTCGCTGTCGGCCAAAACCGAGAACGGAGAGAGACTAGTTGTCAGTCGAAACTGAGGAGAGAGGCTGGCTGTCAGTCATAACGGAGAGAGACGACCTCGTGGGGGGGGGGTGCCCATAAGGTTGGCTCACAGTCAAGAGAGCAACTGGATTGTGACGCAGAGTCTTGGAATGAGACATGGGTACAGTCTCAACTTGTAAACTTCGTCGTGGCCTGTTATATTTCGTGTAAAATACTGCTTGAATCAGAAATGTCAGTTTGTATTACCTTTTGCAATATTCCCAAAAAAGAACCCATGGACAAAAACAGAGGAAACGTGCGCCTTCCGTCGTTTTGCAGCCAGTGTATAGATGTAGGATCTGGAGGTCAGATTAGCATGAGTATTTATCCACACGATCACACCAAGTTGACCACTGCAGGCTTTGCTGCGCATTTCGATAGCAAGAATGAACCCCCAAAATCGTTCTATGTAAGTCCTGCAGTGCTTGTTAATGACCGCATTTTGAGAACCTTAGTTTTTCTATTATTTTTCAGTCAGTTTTCGGTTTTACTAGATTTAGCTAATATGAGGATGCTCCCCAGACGCCAGTGTATCTACGAAGCATCCACATTGGCTAAGCCGATCAATACATAAAGTAGAGCATTAAACGCGAGAAACGGAAAATGGAAATATCGGATAACGACAATTCAGATTAGGTACCACTCCGTTTCATGCGTGCATGCGCATCAAATTTGGTGTAACCTACATAAATTAATAAACGCGCTATCATTGGTGGAAAATAAACTAAGAGTAATGCGACCAGATTCGCCCCGCCTAAGCGCCAAACTAAATATTTTTCACCTAGAGCAGAAAGAGGAGACTAAAAAAATGGTTCAAAAGAGCTGGATTAGATGGAGAGAATTGAGTCCTTCCTTTTAAGATTGCATAAGAAATGAGTTTCTGATGCTAAATCAGACCTGGCTCTCCAGACTGTCGAAAACATGTGAGTTCCAATTTGTGTCCCATTTAAGAATGCAAACTCCATGTATAAAACAAAGAAACAGTCCTCACACGTCAGCGATGGAAGTGATCGCACACTGTGATCCTATGTGCACCCCAAGGCATTTTGGGTACTCAGGAACTTGATCTGAATGGACAACGGATGCATCTGGTACATCGCAAAGCTCTCTCGATCGTTTGATTGTCGTTTGATCGGCCGCTTTCGGCGATTGCTGTCTCTTTTTTATTTCAACTCGAGCAGATCGTTTTGCTGTTTGACCTCATCTCGCTCCTGTTTCTTCCATTGCTTCTCTTCAGCAGTAATGCATGCTTGTTCTTGGCGCTTCCATAACTTGCAAGTCTTTGCTTCATCTGCCAATCATTGCTTTTCTTTACGTTCACGTTGTTTAAGAGCTTTTCGTTCTTTAACAGAGCTCAACGCTCCAAGCGACGTGTGCTCGCCAAGCTTTTCAATTGACAAGGGGTCGTTACTGAGCTCGTATTGTGCGAAGTTGGAAGTCGACGTTGTGGCATTAGAGAGAACTTTCAGATCTACGTCGTTGACATTAATTGGTCACATGCCGGTTGATTTCTATAAACTTTGGATTACTTTCGGTGTCAGTGATATCGTCATGGTTTTGCCAATGAGACCAGCTCTTTTGTCGCGATCCAGTGCGCGTCCATCCGTTCGCGCAAACCATTTGTTCGCCAATGTGATCTGAAAGACCGGAAGCAGCCAGCGTCGAGCGGTTGCAATATATGAGTTATGTGTGGCGGAAGCAAGGATGTGAATCCCATTATTCAGACACTTCTTGCGAATAATAAACGTAAGCATATAGAACACGCGTTGATTTGTTGGAGCCATCGTCCTCGTATCTTATCCAGATTTGGGCTCGTGCTTCGCTTGTTGCTCAGAGTGTAGTTATAACGATTTCGAAGTCAGCGCTGTCCTGAGCAAGCGACAGAAGCGTGGAATTCGCCGGGCTACGATCACATCGCGACCTGCTCGCGTCCTGTTTCAATCGCTGGTAGTGTTTCCAGAGCGCTATCAGCCACGCCAAAGAACAATCCTCTTGAGCAGTTCAACAAGGGTTTAAAGATCGACTGCACGCTCCTCAATTGCTCCCGTTAAACTCGTTTATGCTGAAGATGCTATAGTTGTGCAGGACGAAGGCGGTTGCGATCCAAGACTCCACCACGACTCAGCAAAGGTAAGAAGTTGGTAAAAATGCACCCGTGGGAGTAGGAGTCCATAAAATTCAATACACCTTCGTGTTCCACGAGATTGAGAGACCCGTGATATCTGTTTGGAAGGCCCCACCCGTAAGCCAATGATTAGCAAATTAGAAAGAAGAGGAGATGATAGTGAAGTACATATCCATTAACTAAGGCTTTACCAGTCTCCTTACCGCTCATCTTCGTACTCGTCAAGCACCCTGCCTTCACGGATCAAACGGCGGTAGCGCGCTACAGTTGGAGCCGACACGCCGTAGCCGTTCAAAAACGTAGACTTGCACATGCGGCCCACGAAAGGGAGATAGTAGTGGAACCGCTCGCGGTCACTGGTTGAGTGCACTCGTCCAGGTCGAGCGTCTTCAGTGACGTAAAGGATGGTGAGCGCCGTGAATAAGATCACCCGCTTTTCAGCGTGAGTCATTCTGCGCATGTACGCAACGACCATCTCCAGTGCCGCAGCTTTGGCGAGGAGGCATTGACCGCACCGATATGCGCGAATGAGCTGCACTACGCGTACCACCAAACTGTACCGTTCATCTTGGTCAGAATTGTAGGAACTCATGGCTGGATGCGAACTAAGAAGTGTAGTGCTATCAGTTTGCCAAGCTGTGGTCTGGTCGAACGTGTTTTTATCAACCAGTCGGTCAATAGTTTAAAGTTCTGGTAGCAAGTACCGCGCTATTAGCCAGTCAAAAGAAAGCTTGATCATTTCAGGCTAAAATACTGGTAACAAACGGCACAGTTCCCAGTTGATACTTAGCGACTAGTTGTGATACTTAACGGTTAAAATGAATACCCTTGCTGAATGAGCACAGCCAATCGGTCGATGAATTCTTGCAAAGCGTTTTGCTCTTTTTCATGCTTCGTGTCGTCGCAGATCTCCATTTCCGAATATGCCATGTCCTCCGAGTTCACGTCTGGGATACACTCCGACTATGGAGAGAAGGCCCTTGACACACTGCCACGGACACATTTTCGGACTTGACTGGCCTGGATCTTCCTTCTGGTTCTGGCAGTCCTCAGAGTATCGACTCGCCGGCCTATAGGATTCCTAGAGAGTTGGTCGTCAGCCCGCCCGCTCAGTCTGCCAGCCCTTCATCGGAGTCAGGTACTTCTTCAGAGGTCGTTGAAGTGGAGCCTTCGGCCAAGAAACCCAAGGTCCAAACTACGGCTGCTTTGGGGCCAATGTCAGCGTCTGCTCGGCAGGGTCGGTCTTGGGATCTGGTGCGACCTCCATCGCTCCTGAAGCAGAAGTACCAGACCGATAACTACCCCGTGGAATCGCCAATTCAGACCCATAGCTGCGTGACCTACTCTCTTCTGAAGGTCGAGGAGTACATCGCGCTGCTGGAAACCAATCCCTGGGATCGGATTTGGCACAACCGAGCGAAGAAGTTCTTGTTCCCCGACCCGGCCAAATTCACCCCGGACCAAGCTCTGGTGATGCAGGAATTCTTTGGTATCATGTATTAGCATCGTCAGGCAGCTTGGGAGCACAATCACTGGCTCTTTTTGTCGAAGAGCTTCGGACCCGACAAGTGGAACAGGAATATTTCGCTCGGTTCTATCGGTCGACTGCTTTCCGCCAAGCTCAAACGTCTGCCCGGGTTCGTTTGGAACAGGCCGAGATTGATGAGTCAATCTATTATGAGCCAGCCGTGTTCTATCGTCCGACGCAGTCGTGCAAGTGGATTCTCAAGGCCACTCCCGGGGTTATGCCTCAAGACAGCATCCCTCTCGAGGAGCAGTTGGAAGCTTGGGGCCTCGACCACCCGCTCTTGTCGGAGTGGACGGTTGATCCGGCGAGCTGGCTTTCCAAGACTCCGGTGCACATCTTGGCTTCGGCGTTGCTTCGTCGTCAGGCTCTTCCTATTCCCGATTCCTGGTATGTCCGAGCGCGAGATTATCCCACTCTGACATATGACATCATCAAGACGGACTGCGCGGGCCGGATCATCAAGCTGCCGAAGTCAATACTGCCTCCGATCCATGTAAGCAAGGATGGTCGCGTTGCGTCCCGATTCTGCGAGGATGACATACTTGAGGGAATGTGCGAGGAGCCAGTGTTGATGGACGCCTTCCCGACTCTTACTCAGTCTCGTCTTTCGTTTACTCCGAGCGAGAGTAGGTCTGCCTCTTCTCCTGGCGCTTCTGAGGCGCCTGCCACGGGTTCGAGACAGCCTGAAGCCGGGGCTGGGTCCGGGACCGCAGCTAATGTTCCCGCTCCCGCGTCTACTTCGACCAGTGAGTCCATGGAGGTCAATCCTGACGCTAGCAGAGTGAGTGGTTTGGGCGAGATCTAGTCACTGCCTGTTTCCTTTTTCTCGTGTCGTTTGAATCACTTTGATGGTCTTCAATCAATTCTTCATATTCACTTCTTGTTCTTCGTTCTTCATGCAAAAGATACACATATACAGGGTTTTTCACCGAGTACCTGACTACTGTGAGTCAGGCAGCTCATCGGCCGTCTGCATGGATTCGTAACGGTTCATGGCTCGTCGAGTCTGGTCGAACTCGTACAAGAGTTTCCCGCAATTGAGTCGATTCACCGGTATCCACGCAGTCTCGTCGTATCGCACCCATTTGATCAGATATTCACAAGTCTGCTTTGATGTACGAGTCCTTTTCACTAAGCGGACATCCAGGACCTCTTCCACTTCATGAATCCCAGCATCTTCGTCTGTATCCCAGCTGTCTTCTGGTAGCAAAGCCGCATCCAAATCAAAGTCTGAGCCCTGCGGAGCTGCCGGCGACGTCGGCCAATCTATTGTGGCTCTCGAACCAGTGACAGTAGCTTTCATCGAGGTACACCTCTGGCAAGCATGGCAGCCGGTTAGCTGTACGGTTTGCCAGCTTTTCACGCATATACCGAGCACGATGCGCAATCACGTAGTCGGATTCGACAAGGATATTCCTTTTTATGCCGACACCAAAAGAAAACCCAGCACGTTCCAAAAGACGGGTGCAAAGTTCGATCAGAGAAATTCAGTTCATCATTTTCTTTAATTGACCTCGCCCACATTCCTTCGCCCTTGTGGATTGATCCTCAAGGTTTTTCTCCAAACGATTTTCCTTTTGGAGGAAAGAATGTCTTCGCTGTAAGATAACGGTGGCTGACTCCTAGCTGCAGAGCTGGGTGTACTCGGAAAATCACCGTCAATACTTTTGCGTTCAGCCAAAATGCGATCCACGGAACTCTCTGAGATGCCAAGACACAGGCCAACCAGTTTGTGTTGGCCCGCCTCCACAGCTTCTTTTTTGCCAACAGGAAGGTCGCCTAGAAAACGGTGAGCTTAAAAACCACCCACTTCTTGTTGACTGTGAGGTGGTGCTGATCGCCCATTCCGCTTAGCTGTGCAGATCGAGAACTGAGTGAGGAGAAAAACATAAGAGAGCAATGATAGAGCTTTATAACGTATCCTTTCATATTGTCTCATGATAAGACGTTTCTTATCTACAGCTATTTTTATCTCGGAATTTATATATGGACCGTCACTTCATATGACGAGCGCAATACCGCTCCAGATCTCTTTCGTCCACTGCACTGGTCTACTGCGTACGCCTCGTTCGTAATCTCCTCACAACGCTTCAGCTTCACGTATCCTGCGTGCAGCTGCTTCTTTCGGTAAGTGCGTTTTACAGCCGTAATTATTCCGGCGTCCATTAGCTGAAGAAAGCTGAGCAGTTTGCAGGGAGAGGGTGTACTTTGACGTTGGTAAGCACAAACCCGCCCAACTTGTGCGAAGAAGCATTGTCCAGGAGGAGCACGATGTGTCGCCCCTTGTTATTGTATGCTTGTGTGCTTGTGTGCTTGTGCGTAACTCGATGAGTAAGAACGAAAGCAAGGCCCGCATTAAAGCTGGCGTCTCATTTCCCGCCATTTTATTTGAATTTGAGTGGCGCAGATTTTTCCTGTATAATTTTGTTAGCAAAAAAATATAAGTCGAATACAGGTTATCGGGAAAGCACGGTGTCGGAAGTGAGAGCGGCTACTGCATTCGGCTTATCCTAAATCAATAGGCCCGGGTGCATCTTAGATCCTGCACTATTCCCTACCTTTTGGTATCCATTTCATTTCCTTCATTGTGCCACTGCTTGCCATTGCAATTTTTCATATGGTGCACAGTGATGCTGTATTTTACGTATTTAATACCGCTTTACAAAAAACTAAATGGGTCCGTTATAACAAAAGGCAATTTGAATCCTCAGTGTGATTGGCTGAACGTTATGTGGTGTCTACCAGTATTTGCACAGTTGGGAAATCGTCGACCCCAAGTAATGAGGGTCCAGCAGTTTCCATGAAGCTGCAACGCGCGTCGGGCGCAGCTCTTGTCTACGGAATGCCAGGCCAGAGCGGAGGCATAGAGCAGGATGTCAATCATCCATGGAGGATACATCCTGCCAAGACCGGCGATATTGGGACACGCGCCCTTGAGAGCTGGGCTCAGAGTCGCCAAAAACAGATCTTTCCGCCCTACAGAGACCTGACGTGGCGGTCCGCCGCCAGAACAGCGTGAGTCACACATGCTCCAATGGGCCCAGCAATCTTCCTCCGGACCGCTAGTGGTGGCGGCGGACGCTGAGCGTGACGAGCAGCGGACCAGGATGCGCAGTCGGTCGTGCGCTCGCATCATATTCGTTGCGAAGTTCTCGACTAAGTTCGAGTTGACGGAAATAGCCTGCGTGGTCTGCTGGGAAACACGTACTTTGCAGGATACCGGTCTTTTATGTGCCGCGAAACGGTCAAATGTCGTCCGAACGTGATTTTAAGCCCGTGGCAGGAGCTTTTTAGCAGCTAAATCGCAGGCGTTCAGACGACAACTTGGCTTTCTTTGTTTCCATGCGCCAGCGCAGTGACGCCATTCACCGGCTCCTTTACTGTACGCTCCCGCTATGTAACGAACCGAAATGAGCGCGTGCAAGCGTTTAATACGGTACGGTCCCGTGTACCGGCCACCAGGGCCTGAAAGGCAACGGCGATCGAGCGAGCGGAGGGGGAGGGACGAGGCGGGGGGAGAACAACACGGGGTAATTTTCTTCGTTTTTCTTTGCTTTTCTTTCTTCCAAGTTTTAAACAGTAGCGGTTTCGTCTGTTCGTTTCCGACCGACATGGGTCCATCCAATACAAATCTCAAGTGAAGGCAGGTTTGCGATCCAAATGGTGTGTGTGACGAGGAATAAAACAAATCAGTTGAAGGGGAAACCGAATGAAAAAAACCAAGCCGACTCGTATTTTTGGGCCCCAGAATCCGATTTGCTTCGCATCCCCCAAGCCCCCCTCCCCACCCGAAAGATCATCATGGACCGCGACTCGCTCGTCTTCCTCGCCAAGCTCGCCGAACAGGCCGAACGGTAAGCGCTATCTTCTTGCGCGCATGCGCACTTGTCTGTGCTGTCGATTGCAGTCGAGCTCACTGGATTCTGTTGCGTAGTTACGATGAAATGGTCGACCACATGAAGGCCGTGGCCAACAACCACAACGTCGAGCTGACGGTCGAGGAGCGCAACCTGCTCTCGGTCGCCTACAAGAACGTGATCGGCTCGCGCCGTGCGTCGTGGCGTGTGATCTCGTCCATCGAGAACAAGGGCGACAGCGAGCGCAGCGAGCACATCAAGTCGTACCGCCAGAAGATTGAGGGCGAGCTCGTGGACATTTGCAACGACATCCTGACCATCATCGAGAACAACCTGATCCCGAACTCGTCGTCGGAGGAGGGCAAGGTCTTCTACTACAAGATGAAGGGCGACTACCACCGTTACCTGGCCGAGTTCCAGGTCGACGATGAGCGCAAGGAGTCGTCGGACAAGGCCCTCGAGTCGTACAAGCAGGCCTCGACCATCGCCATGGCTGAGCTGCCGCCCACGCACCCGATCCGTCTCGGCCTGGCCCTCAACTTCTCGGTCTTCTACTACGAGATCCTGAACTCGCCTGACCGCGCCTGCAACCTGGCCAAGCAGGCCTTCGACGACGCCATCGCCGAGCTCGACACGCTCTCGGAGGAGTCCTACAAGGACAGCACGCTGATCATGCAGCTGCTGCGCGACAACCTGACCCTGTGGACGTCGGACCAGGAGCCGGACAACGCCGATGCCAACCAGGGCGACATGAATGTGCAAGACGTCGAATAAACGCTGAAGCCGTGAGCGGACGGCCCTCTCGACCTGTGCCTTCTGCCCCTTTGGCCCTTAATATAACAATACAGTTTTCTAGCACCACCATGCCGTGAACACCCACCCAACTTCTATCTGGATGATCGTCTTATCGTTTTGGCTCAGTCTCCTCTTGGATTGGCTTGAACAGATCCAGCGACTGGAACTTGAGCACCTCGTTGCCGACGCTGGTCCAGTGCGGCCGCAGTTCCCGCGCAAAGAACTCGATCTTGGGGGCGAGCAAATCACAAGCGTCTGCGGAGAAGAAGCATTCCGGCGGCGGTTTCCACGAGTGGCGCAGCGGAACCGAGGCCACCACTCTGGGCCTGGCGCCCAGCGCTGCGGCGAGTTGCGTACAGTCCGCGTCGCGCTGGCCGCGATAGGCGATGATGAGCTTCTCGAACGGCAGACGATGTGACGACGAGAGCGGGGTCACGAGCTCGGCGTTGGCGCAGACCTTGAGCCAGTACCATGTCTCATGGTACTGGAACCCCCACTTGGGCAGCAGCGTCTCGAGCAGGAAGCTGGTGTACTGCGGTCGGTTGGTGACCCAGATGCCCAGGACACACTGCTGCTCGTCTGCGATACTGGGGATGTCCATGTTGAGCAGCTCCGTGTGGTGGAACGTCGCGTACCCTTTGCTCCGCGTCACGCTCTTGTTGATCCATGGAGGATCCATCATGATCAGCCGGTAGCTCCTCCCCAGCAGCACATGGCCCAGCTGCTGGACTTGCCCGAGCACGAAAGAACAGCGCGGCGGTAGCAGCACAGACGAGGCCAGAGCGTCTGCAGTGGCGACCTGGACGTCGTCTGTGTCGTTCTCCTGCATCAGTGTATGGCCACGCTGAGGGATCAGCACTGACATGGAGAAGCTCTGGCACTTCACGATCGTCGGCTGTTCCTCTTCATCGGGCGGAGTAAGCGCAGTCAGATCCGTCTGTACTAACAATCGGCCGTGCGCTTCCTCCAGTGCAGTCTGTACACGCGGATCCAGCGGAACGAACTTGCCATCCGCGATCAGCTGCGCCTGCTGTGCAGCCCACTGCTCTCGCTTGCGCTTCGGGCGTCGGTTGCTGATACCCTTCTGCTGCTCCTGTGGCTTGGGATCTCCTGTACCTGAGCCGTACTCCGCTGGACGAACATGCGCGCTCTTTGGTATCTGCAATGAGCTCGTGCGCAGGCTCCACTGGCCTTGGTAATACGCACTCACGAGCTGCGCCTGGTTCGCCACCAGCAGCTCCCATGGCTGCTGCTCCATGGGATTGGTGGACGGATCCTGTGAAAGTCGATACCGCTAGGATCGATTATCAGAAGGCTCAGCTGATTCATTCCGTCTGATTCGGAGACCAAGGACCATGACGCCGTTGCAGCGCTGCGCAGAGCTGCTGCGCAATGGGGACGCGCTGTCGCACGCACAGGCAGTGGAGATCGCCCAGGACTGTGTTACCAAAGAGCCTGCGCGTGCGGAGGCGTATGTCTGGCTCACGCGCGCTCTGCTACGCGCACGCAGGGCCAGTCAAGCCGTGATCTGGGCCAAGAAAGGTACGTCCGTCTTGTGTACAAGAGAGAATGATACGCAGCTGCAGCTAACGATGCGCTTGTGTATGCATTATCGCTAGGTCTCATTCTGGAGCCAGCCAACGAAGAGCTGCAGAGCTCTCTTCGAGAAGCGCGCCTGGCTGTGCTGAATGAACTGGTCGATAACGGTGATGACGACGATGATGAAGACGAAGACTACGCCGCTGGGAATCGAAGCGCATCGTGGGGTGCTGGATCATCCATCACCACAATCCCATTCACACCCAGTCGATCTGCGAATGAGCCTGCCCAACCTGAAGCCGAGCGTCCTATTACCACGACCACGCTGTCGACTTCGACGGAGAAAACGGTGGCCAACAAGAACAGTACGACGGACTTGTTTGACGCAAAAGTGGAGCGCATTTTGCACCACTTGGATCTGAGCAAGCTCATGCGTCTGGCATCTGTGTACATTCTTGCAGAGTTGTGCAAGCTGCGCTGCGTGACCGTTGGTCTTTCGCTCGTGGTTCTCAGTCTCCTGGTGCATGCTGTGCTGCACCGACAGAAGCTGATGGTGATCTGCATCGTGGTTGTCTGTGTCTATCGGTCGAAGCTCTCGATCATGGCTCAGCAGCGCCTGGAGATCTGGGCTCGTACATCAACGGACAAACTGCGGGCGTTCACGTGGATCCCGCGCGTGGTCACGGCCCTGCCCATTGTGCTGAAAGTGATAGGTCAGTGCAAGTTCATGCTGTTCGTCACAGAGGACTTCGTGCTTGCCGCGTTGGTCTCTGTGATCTCGTGTGCGCTGGTCGCCAATTCCTTCCGGCCGAATGTCAGCGACCAAGTCAAAATGTGGGGCTGCGGTCGCCACCTCAAGTTCGCTTCGTATCTGGTGGTCATTTTATATTGGGCTGGCTGGCAAGGCCACGTCCTGGAGACGCTGAACAGGCTTCTAGCTCCTGCATTGCTGGATGCTGGAGCGATCCTGTTGGGCTCCGTAACCTCGGATGATATCCAAGGGGTTTGTCGACGCGCATGGAAGCGGCTGTACGAGGAAGTGACCAACGATATCCAGCAGGACGTGGATATGGACACGCTGTTCTTTCTAGGTCTAACGAACTGGGCCATCGAGTACTGGCAGCAACCGACCAATCTGTCGCTGGAAATGCTCACGCAGATGCTTTCGGATGGATTCAACACGCTAGAAAAGAATGCAGTCAAGGTCTTCCGCCCAGAGCTGCACCATTTGAGTAGCCAGATGAAGGACTTTGCCCACAGCAGTGAACTGGCAGTACTGGTGGCGTATTTAAAGAAGAGCCTGGACGATGTCCCGCCTCCAAGAAAGCTCGCTCTGCTTGGTGAGGAAGCATGTATTATGTGTTTGGGGAATTGTCTATGTGGTTGTACTCACTGCTCACTGTGATGCACAGGTCTGTTTGCCAAGCGATGCACGTCGTTTGTGGCGTTTGCGATCCTCGTGACCTTTTTCGGACGAATCTGTATCCCACTGGTGGCGTTTCTAACCTCTGAGGCCAACGATGCGAAGATCGTGTTCGATCTGTATGAAAGTGGGGAGGCCGAGTCCATGGATGGACTGGAGATCCTGCTGCTGGGTTCGCCCCTGCTTCGCGTGTGGGAAAATGTCAAAGCGTCGCTCTACGTATTGGAAAGCAGCGTGACAATCACGAAAGCAGTGGCCACTGGCGCCAAGATTATATCGACGGCTGCTCGGCTGAGGTTCGTCCATGTCGACAATATGCTCAAACGTTGTCGATACATCGTCTTGACGCTTTCTCCTGTGTGTATAATGATGGACAGAACCCTCGCAAGTTTCGCGTCGCGCTTGTCGAAATACGGTTTTACAGCCAACGCCCACGAAATTCCTGACCATCTCACGAGTGCGTTTGAAGTGGCCGCCGAGTCCAGGTTCGTTGCATTCTGTGTCTCGTGCCAAAGCAAATCCATAATAACCTTATAATGCTTTCAAAGCGCCATCGCGGAAGGAATCCGCCATCTCTACAACAGCGGCCCTGTTCAGGACGTAGCTGCAACGATCGTGAACTGGTGGCAGCGCAAGAGGACCACGCAGTCGAGCGTTGATGCCCAGCATCAGGATTAGAAAGAGGAGGCATCGCAGTAGGAGGAAACAAGCATCTTGTATTTAATAAAAAGCACAGGTGAATTTACTACTTGGAACGAGTGGATATGCATGAAGGATGAAAATGGTACTGGGGTGAGTCTCTATAGAAATCATCAAGGCGAGGCTCGGAGGAGAACTCCAAAGCACGCAAGAGCCATCCATGCATGATGAACCCAATGATGTATGACTCTGTCCTCTTGCCTTTTGATTTGCAATGGCTGGATGATCTCCCAGTCGCGATCAGTTGAATCGTCGCTTTTGGTTGAAACGCTTCATTTCCATAATCGCAGAAGACAGCGGCTCTTCGCTGTAGGCCATCGACACGCCCTTTATCCACGGATGCTCCAGCGCTATGGACGCACTGAAGCGCTCATGAGGAGCGACGTTCAGTAAATTTCGGATCAGGTCTTTCGCTACGAAGTTCCGGAAAAAAAATAGTTTAGAATGACGCGATTCGAAAGAGAAAAAAAGATTACCAGTGCATCCATGCTCACCTTCTTCCGAGATGTTTGTCCAGTACGGATGCGGGAAGTCAAGCGCTCCGGACTTGATCTTGCGATAGACCGACTCCATGCCGGTCTCGTCTTCAGTGAATGGAGGGAACCCACAAAGCCTATCATATCATCATGGTGAGAATTTTCCCAGCAGGATGCAGTGCAACGACGAGAGTTTGCAGGACGTACATGATGTAGACGACGACGCCAAGACTCCAGAGGTCCACCTTGCTGTCGTAACCTTCGCCGTTCAGAACCTCCGGTGCTGTAGCCATAAATAATCACGAGTAGTGTGAGTAGCTGCCCTTTTTTCCTTCCACGTGTCGCCAGACAGATTCTTCTCACCAACGTAGTAGTCCGTGCCGCAGCTGGTGTAGGCACGACCGCGCGCGCGACTGGCGGTATCGTCACCGTCTTCTTCGAGGATCTTGGCGATGCCAAAGTCACTGAGCTTTATCTCTCCACTCGTGTGGTCGGCCAGCAGAATGTTCTCGGGCTTGATGTCGCGGTGCAGGATGTTGAGCGAGTGGAGGTATTGCAGCGCCTGCAGTACGTTCGTGACGATCTCGGCAGCCTGGCGCTCCGAGTACACGCCCACCTGCACGATGCGGTCAAAGAGCTCGCCACCAGTGACACTATTGTGGCGGCAGAGAGAGCACGAGCATGAGCGATTGGTCAGCAGGGCGTTTGCTTATGATAGCATGCAAGAGCGACGTACCGTTCCATGACGAGCAGCAGCTCCTTGTCGCTCTCGTAGACCTCCTCCAGGCCGATGATGTTGGGGTGTTTGACCCGCAGCAGCACCGTGATCTCGTCCCGCAGCGAGTTCTTCTTCACACAGAGATACTTGTTGATGACCTTGACCGCGTAGATCTGCATCGTGGTCTTGTTGCGGCACAGGTAGACCATGGAGAACGCACCTCTGCGCAGTTCCAACACACCAGCCATACGTCAGTCGCCAACACGCGTCATAGACATGAACTACTACGACGGTGCTCACCTGCCAATGAGATCGCCCACGTCGTACAGCGAGTGGAACATGGCGACACTGTGCACGTCCGCGAGTCCCTGTGTGACGAGACTGTCTTCTTCCTTGCGGAAAAACGCCGATAGCGGAGGAGCTGGGAAGGCAGACATGTCAGTATACCAACAGAGGAAGGCGACGATGGCGCGCGTCTGGCGCTCGCACCTTCAAAGGCAGCCATGGCGGAGAGATCACGGAGATAGAGGAGACGGAGCGCTCTTCAACTGAGCGGACCACTGGGCGACTGAGCTGCTGCGGCTGGCGTCAGGACGAGAGAGAACGGGACGAGCACGCGCGCTGGTCGCGAGGAGGTCCCTGGGCTTTTTGGCTTTCTGCTGTGGGTCCTGTTCCTGGGAGCCACATGGGCTCCCCCTCATTGTGCAACTTGACAGCGCCACGACAAGCGACACTATAGAGCCCTGCAAAAAGAATCTCCCTCCGTGTAAGAGACTCCCCTCAACTAGCAATACTGGAAAAACACCCAGGCATTTTGACTGATTAGATTCAACAATGAGGAAAGAGAAGCAGGGTTGGGGGTAAATCGAGCCCGCATACTGAACGGAGGTGAAGCACCTGATTCCACGCGGTAGGTATCTGAGTCCATTAAAGAGGGTTCAGTCTCTCCTTACAAGAAGCCATGCGAAATGGTCACGACCACAGTAGCTGCCGCTGCGACGCCAAAGGTGAGGTACAGCCAGCCCATGTGGCCAAAGGGACTGGCGAACGGATTGGGGTCGACCACAGGGCGCTTGGTCTGTTGCGTCTGGCGTCGGAGCGAGTACACGAGGCAGGCAGGCACGACCCACTGATTCAGTCGCAGCAGCAAAAAAAGCACACAACAGCCAGAAGAGTCAGCACTCAAGTCCATCCGACTGACTAGTTGAACCTCCGTACCTGGATCCCCATGCCAGCGTACGCGCCTGTGAAGCCCACGAGCATGGAAACGTCCTCCGTGAAGAACGCCACGACCAGAGGAGGGACGTGAGCAGCGAGCGCATAGAGATGTTGAGACACAAAAGACGAGCAGTGGCTGGCTTCGTGCAGGAGTGCTCGCCCATCCTGCTGCGGAGGCCAGATGCTGTGAGCCAGTGTGCGCAGATTCTCACGAAGAGTGATGCAAATGAGCGGGAAACTCGCACTAATCATTGGTGCCAACATGTGAGCAAGCCATGAACGCAATTGTGGGATGATGAGAGGAAGTACATACGTCAAGGTGCAGACTGGGAACAGACTGAGGAAATAAGCGACGGCGCGAATGGAATAATTCTTGAAATTGAGCGAGTAGACGTCCTGCGCAGACAAAGTGTGATCAATTCATGGCGTTCAATCGTCGAGCATAGACAAACAATCACGCACATCGATGTCCTCGGGTTTGAATCGGAAAGTAGCGGACACGCAAAGGAGAGTATAAACTCCAAGCACAGCCTACAACGATTAACACACTCCGTCAGAATATTCATGACAATGAGCAGTGGAAGAGGACTCTCATACCAGAAACGCTGCCGCAAGTACTCGACCAACTTTTGATTTGTCGGTGATCGGAGCCACGAGGCCAGGAATACTGCACGATAAAAAGAATCGTCAGCTTGCTGTATCTAGAGAGATCAATAATTGTGTTCCGCTTACCTGTGGTGGCACATGAACGAGTAGATACAAACGCCAAAGAACGTCGTGATCTTGGCCGGGTGTTCGTCCGAAAGCACGTCGGGGACACTTCGTCCTTCACCACGAATGATGCCAACCAGAGCAAGCGAGCACATCAATGCAAACGACACGTGACGAACCACCGTTGTGATGATCTGCAAAGTGCGGGTCTTGTGCACGTGGCCGAACACAAATGGGCTGAGCAGCACACCGAACATCACCACAAACAGCTTGTACAGCTCCGAACTGTTGATTGAATCGGTGCACTGCCACACAGCCACGCCAGGCGATGGGCGAGGGCAAACGATTTCGCGCATTGATTTCGGTACAGCTGCAAGAGAATGATTGCTTGTTAGACATAAGGCTATTGGCACGATTTGGGATGTGGAGTTTAGACTTACCCACGGCGTAGATGGCCAAATCGCCATAAAGATACACGATCACGCACGTGTAGAATGCGATCAGCCCATTGCGCGAGAACAGGAGCTGCGCCATTTGAGCCAGCTCCATCTTGTTCGAGAGATCGTAGTCCAGATCGCTATCTGAGCTCTCAATGTGTAGCTTTTGCGCCAATTTGTCGTGATCCTACAGCAATTCACACAGAGCAGTACCCGTATTGGGTGCATCTGCAGTCAGTAGCCACAGCAACAGCGAAAAACAAAAGAGGGAATGTACTCCTGCGGGCACCATTAGCGGCATGAACTCCGTCGTGGACTTGAACTCCGAATCGCCATCGACTTCGCCGTCCTCGTCCTCGAGCGATTTGGTCTGCGACTCGTTCGACGATACGATCACCGAGCCCGGGCTGCGCTTATTAAGCGCATTCGCACCGGCAATGGCCTCGATCATGAAGGTCGCAGTCATGTAGCTGGTCATCGCGAGCAACGACAGCGCGAGTAGCCCATATAGCAGTCCGACCTAGCCGTCACGGACGCCGGAAACTGTTAAACGGGGACGCCAAAGGACAAGTCAAGGCAGAGCGTCGTACAGTCCTGTACCTGCGCAAATGCGTGGGGGATGGTGAGCGCTCCGGCGCCCACAATGAGGTTGAAGACGAAGATGAAGCCCGTGAGCGGCGAGTAGCTCCCGAGTGTCGGGCCGCCTGCTCCGGCCATCTTTCCGTTTGAGTTGTGTGCAAGGGAAACTCAGAACGCGTCGTGCGTTAAGTGCGGTGTACGGGCACTAAGTGCGCATATCGTTCGCTCTGAATGCGAGATCTTGAGGAGTGGGATGAGCGAGCAGGTGCTGCTGCGCACGCGAGTGATGCTGACTCTGGGCCACTTGGTGGCGACGTGCCTAGTGTCAAGCCAATACAGCAGCAGCAGCGGCCAGCAGACGAGCTTGGAGGTGAGACAATCGACTCTAACTTCAATGGCGCGGGTCTGTCTACTGCAATTGAAGCGTGTTGCGTGCGGTGCCTTGCAGGGTGCGAGCGTCCTCGCGTACCTTTCGTTTGCGCTGGCCCTGGGCACTCTGGTCGCAGGGATCGACCTGTGCTCGTCTACGGTACCTACTACGTCCTACGTTTTTGATCGTCGCGGTAGTGCACTCAAAGCAGCAATGATCCGTCTGCCTCGCAGAAGAACACGCTCTACATCATGTGCCACTTTCTCGGCGGCCTCATGCTGTCGCGCATGGTGATGTACAACCTCCCCAGCGTCTATCTATGGTACGTTAACACGAGCGCTTCTCCGAGCGCACCACTTACGCTCGATGGCGCAGGTATGTGCTTCTGCTGGCCCATGCACCAACCAGCGTCTGCACGCTCGACTCGCTGGTGCATCTGTTCGTTCTCAAGAACTCGCGCCAGAGATTTTGAGGGCAAAAGACATGAGAGTGAGACAGTGTAAATCTAATTCAGGGCTACCACCATCCTATTCAATGCGAATGAACAGCAGACGCAGCATTCTTCTCAATACTTTCACAACAATGCGGTGCTCCTACGATAGCCTTGCGTTTGCTTTATGACTTCCTATGGTTCACGGGTCTACTTGGCCGCGTTCACCTTCTTCATCAGGTTCAGGGCACTGCCGTGCTTGAACCATTCGATCTGTTCCTCGTTGAACGTGTGGTTCACCTTGATGTCGAAGGTCTCGCCCGACACGGGGGTCACACGCACGGTCAGCTGCTTGCCGGGCTGGAAGTCGTTCAGGCCGACAATAGCGACCTTGTCGTTACCAGTGATCTTATCGTAGTCGGCCGGGTTGGCGAACGTCAGAGGGAGCATACCCTGCTTCTTCAGGTTGGTCTCGTGAATACGGGCGAACGACTTCACGATGACGGCGCGGCCGCCAAGGTGGCGGGGCTCCAGGGCAGCGTGCTCGCGCGACGAACCCTCACCGTAGTTCTCGTCACCGACAACGACCCAGGACACACCGTCGGCCTTGTACTGGCGAGCGACGGCGGGCACCTTGTCGAAAACGCCGGTCAGCTGGTTCTTGACGCTGTTGGTCTCACCGGTCTCGGCGTTCTCGGCACCAATAAGCATGTTGTTCGAGATGTTGTCCAGGTGGCCACGGTACTTGAGCCACGGGCCGGCCATGGAAATGTGATCGGTGGTGCACTTGCCCTTGGCCTTGATCAGCACCGGCAGGTTTTCGAAGTCCTTTCCGCTCCACTCATCGAAGGGCTCAAGCAGAGCCAGACGGTCGCTGTTGGCATCGACGTTAACCTTGAGGTCCTTGCTGTCAGCAGGAGGGGCCTGGAAGGTCTCCTCACCGGCATCAAAGCCACGAGGGGGGAGCTCCTTGCCGAACGGGGCCTCGAACTTGAACTGCTTGCCATCAGGCGTGGTAATCGAGTCCGTGGCGGGGTTGAAGGTGGTCGTACCGGCAATCGAGCAGACAGTCACGAGTTCAGGCGAGGTCACGAAAGCGTGGGTGGCCGGGTTGCCATCGTTACGCTTGGCGAAGTTACGGTTGTACGAGGTGAAGATCGAGTTCTTCACGCCCATCTGCAGGTCTTCACGGTTCCACTGGCCAATGCAAGGACCGCAGGCGTTGGCAAGAGCGGTACCGCCGGCCTTGATGAACGACTCGAGCACACCATCGCGCTCAATGGTGGCACGGACCTGTTCCGAACCAGGCGTGACGAAGTACGGCACCTTGAACTTGAGGCCAGCAGCAGCGGCCTGCTCAACGAGCTCAGCGCAACGGGTCATGTCTTCGTAACTGGAGTTGGTGCACGAACCAATCAGACCAGCGCTCAGCTCCGTGGGCCAGCCGTTCTTCTCCGAGGCGGCCTTGATGCCCTCACCGGCCTCGTTGGCAAGATCGGGGGTGAACGGGCCGTTCACGAGGGGCTTCAGGGTGTCGAGGTTGATCTCGATGATCTGGTCGTACTGGGCACCTTCATCGGCGCGCAGGTTGGCGCGGAACGAGTCGGCAGCCGAGGCAATGCCGGCACGCTGGGTGGCCTTCAGGTAGTCACCCATGCGTTCCGTGTAGGGGAAGGTCGAGCACGTGGCACCAATTTCAGCACCCATGTTACAGATCGTGCCCATACCCGTGCACGAGATAGACTCGACACCAGGGCCGAAGTACTCAACAATGGCACCAGTGCCACCCTTGACGGTAAGGATGTCAGCCACCTTAAGGATGACGTCCTTGGGCGAGGTCCAGCCCGAAAGCTTGCCCGTGAGCTTGACACCAATGACCTTAGGGGCCTTGAGCTCCCAAGCCATGCCGGCCATGACGTCGACGGCATCGGCACCGCCGACACCGACGGCGCACATGCCCAGACCACCGGCGTTGGGGGTGTGCGAGTCCGTACCGATCATGAGACCACCGGGGAAGGCGTAGTTCTCAAGGACGATCTGGTGGATAATACCACTGCCCGGCTTCCAGAAGCCCATGCCGAACTTGGCACCAGCCGACGACAGGAAGTCGTACACCTCCTTGTTGACGATGTTGGCCGTGTTCAGATCCGTGGTCGAGCCCTTCTCGGCCGTGATCAAGTGGTCACAGTGGATGGTCGTGGGCACGGCGGTCTTGGGCAGACCCGACGAGATGAACTGCAGCACAGCCATCTGGGCCGTGGCATCCTGCATGGCAACGCGATCCGGGCGGAGCTTCAGGTACGTCTCGCCACGGACAGCCTTCTGGTTGGCGTCGTCCAAGTGACCGTAGATGATCTTTTCGGCGAGCGTCAGGGGCTTGTTGTTCGTGTTCTTGCGCACGGCGTGGAGGTTCTTCTCCATCTTAGCGTAGGTCTGGTCGATGGTGGGGCTGCCCTTGGGGTCAAGCACCGAGAGGGGCACCGGGATGCTGCAGCTCGAAGACATCGAGGCCTACATGTGTTAAACAGATGCACAGGTTTAGATCGCACGCTCCAGAGACAGTCGCTTGCACATCAGTTAAGAGAGGGGCGCACCTTCGTCGCCGTGGAGCGAAGATGCTGGCGCGCAGCGCGCGTGCTCGTGGACACAGCGTACATCTTGGCTCGACTCTTCCTGCGGGGCTTGTGCGCGGTGGAGGGAGATACCAAAATGACCACCCGTTTGCACACGGGCACGTCGGTATCAGCCGAGAATGTAAAAAAACGGAAATAAATTACCCCCACGTCGCCCATCCCTAGACCAGCTGGGTGAAGTGCAATAAACGTGGGGTCATCCCGGCTCCCCTCACGCATCCGGCGAATGCATGGCTCATCGCCGCAGATATATTTACTGCTAGCACGCACGGGTGGCTGCTATCAATAGACGTCGAAGCAAAAAGGGAAGATCGCAAAGCGCCATGGGGCTGCGAAAGGATTGCGGTTGTCCTGCTGTCCCTCCGCCGGGGGAATCTCCGTCGGTTCTGGTGGTCACGCTACCGTAGACAGGGAAGGAAAAGAGGCAACGAATCCGTAATGAAAGATATTATTTTACAAATCTGATCATAAATGGGGAGGACACATTGCGGAGGGGGTGAATACTGGTGGTGAGGTCGGGCGGTTGTGCGCGTAAGCGACACTTGGAGGTCTATGCGCGAGCATCACACTTTGCAGTTGAGGAATGGCTCTCGCTGATTGGCCAAACTTGAAACTACAGGAAATTTATTCCGCCAATGATTGGAAGACAGCCGATGTAACCCTAGTCTGCTTACTGATGTTTTGCAAACGGTTTTCGACCTCACATGCTTGATTTATCCGGAAACCTACACCTTTGCAAAAAGCCAACGCCCATGGGTGCGTTCATCCGGAACCCTAGCCCGTTGCTCCCTTGCGATCAGAATAGTTCCAGTTCGAGGGTAGGACGTCATACCTAGAACTTGAACTTTCTTCAAGCATACCGGTAGATCAGATTCTTTCTACCGGTTTTCGTGCTACCCGAAGCTTGCAAATAAAGCGCTCTGTTCTTTATTGATTCTATTACTAAACCGTCTTCTGTTGTAGTTGGGTGGGGTTGACCAGAATCGGATTGAAGAGGGTTGCCGCGCGCGCGGGTTTCCCTTTCCAAGTTGCCGTCTGCCGCGCCAACCGCCAGAGCAGGAGCAGCCATGCACCTGAAGCAGGTGATCGTGTGCGGCTTCCGCAGCTACAAGGATCAGGTGGCCATCGAGCCCTTCAGTCAGACGCACAACGTGGTCATCGGTCGCAATGGCACGGGCAAGTCCAACTTCTTTGACGCCATTCGCTTTGGTCTGCTGACGGCGCGCTTCGCCAACCTGCGGCCGGATGAGCGCCAGGCATTGCTGCACGAAGGCGCTGGCAAGCACGTCATGTCGGCCTACGTTGAGATCGTGTTCGATAACACCGACGGTCGACTTCCTGTGGACTCAGATGAGGTCGTGCTGCGACGCACGATCGGTGTGAAGAAGGACGAGTTCTTTTTGAACCGCAAGCATATCACCAAGGCAGACGTCATCCACTTGCTCGAGAGCGCTGGCTTCTCGCGGTCGAATCCGTACTATATCGTGCAGCAAGGCAAGGTCAACGCACTCGCGGTGATGAAAGAGAAGGAGCGATTGGAGCTGCTGAAGGAAGTTGCCGGCACGAAAGTGTACGAAGGCCGTCGTCAAGAGTCCTTGAAGATCATGAACGAGACGCAGAGTCAGCGAGAGAAGATTCAGGAAGTGATCAAGTACATTGAAGAGCGCCTGACGGAGCTTGAAGCTGAGAAGCAGGAATTGACTGAGTACCAGCAACTAGACCGTGAACAGCGTGCGCTGGAGTACACCATGCACGAGAAAGAGCTGCAAAGCGTGCGCATGGATATTGAAGCGGTTGAGCGGAAGCGAGCCGACGAAGCTGCAGCTGTTACCGAGTTGCACGATAAGCTGGAACGTATTCGAAAAGAAGTGGCACAGCTTGAAGCCAACAAGCACGCGAAGGAAGAAGAATTTGCACGCCTCACCGAAGAACGCAAGACGATGGAAAGCGAACGAACCGGATTAATGGAAGCCCGGTACCAGCTAGAACTGGAAGTGAAAGATCTCGAGGAGTCTATTCGTGCTGACTCCTTGAAACGTGGAGTCATGTCGAAGGAACTGCAAATTGTTTTGCATGATATTGATATACGGCAACGTGAGCTCGACGAAGACATTCTTCCGAAATACAAGAAAGCAGAGGAAGATTATGAAACAACTTCACAAGAACTGACTGATTGTATTCAACAATCTGATGAGCTTATTGCCAAGCAAGGCCGGAAAGCCCAATTCAAGACACAAACAGAACGTGACGCATACCTCAAGCAAGAAATAAGCGAGCTCGATCGCTTGCTTAGTCGCAAGCAGGATGACGCCACGTCTCTCAGTGCATCAATTGATGCCATGTCTCAGGCGATCAACGATACAGAAGAGAACGCCCATCGACAGAGACAATCTCTTCAAGAGCAGCGTCGCAGTGTCGAAGCACTTAGTGCTCGCGTGTTGGATCTAAAAGAGGAGCGAAATGCGCTTTCAGAGGAGCGAAAGGAAAAATGGCGTCTCGAAAATCAAATCGCATACGATGTGCGAAAGCTTACAGAGCAGTTGAATCAAGGAGAAAGTGTTTTACATGGCACAATGGCCTACGATGTTCGCCGTGGTCTTCAAGCTGTTCGAGAAATGAGAGAAAGTGGTCAAGTTCGGGGTATTTTTGGGCCACTCATCGAGCTGGTCGAGCCTATGGATGAACGTTTTTGCATTGCTATCGACGAAGCAGCAGGAGGATCACTTTTTCATGTTGTTGTCGACACTGACGATACTGCCGCGAAGATCATGCGTGAATTGGAGCGTAAAAACTTGGGTCGTCTCACGTTTCTACCATTGAATTGTCTGAAGGTGAAGGAGGTCGCCAATTATCCACGAAATGATGATGTCATGCCGTTAATTGACAAGCTGAGATTTCCATCAGATATCCGCAAAGCTGTGCTCACCGCATTCGGCAAGAAGTTATTGTGTCGAGATTTGGAGACCTGTGCTCAATATGCAGAACAATTGAATATGGATTGCTTAACGCTTGATGGTGATATGGTTCAACGCCGAGGAGCTTTAAATGGTGGTTACAAAGATCTTCAGCGCTCCCGTACAAGAGCTATGATAGATGTGCGGCGTGCGCGACTCGAGTTGGATGAAGTAAACTCCAGAGCTAAAAAGGTCAAATTTGAAGCACAGCAAGCTGATCAGAGAGTGGCCAGTGTTATTGGTGAAATCCAAAAGCAAGAGGCAGCCAAACAGCACGCATTTTCCGTATTTCAGCAGCTGAGCGAAGACATTGCTCGAGTGAACACTGGAGCAGAAAAGGCCAACATTGAGCTTAAGCAACGCAATCTCCTTGCTCAAGAGCGCGAGGTCCGTGAACTAATGAGTAAGATCGACTCTCTCCGAGCCGAATTGAAAACCAAAATGACCGACACGTTGACCGATCAAGAAATGGCATTGTTGCACTCGCTATCAACCAATATTTCAAAGTTGCAGGCACAGCAGCGAGAGCAGAAAAACAAACTGGAAGAACTGCGATTGAAGAAGGAGAGCGTCGAAACTATTTTGAGTGAGAATCTAATCCGACGACGCCAAGAGCTCAGTCGCTCTGCTGGTGAAGGTGGAGTTGAAGAACTTGTTGTCAGTGAGCGAGAAGAGACGTTGAAGGCGAAACGACTGGACTTGGCTAATGCATCAGGGCTCGTGGATGAAAATTCATCTTCCTTGAAGTCCATCGAAAAGCGATTCATGAAACTTCAGGAGGAGTTGACAAACGAGAAATCACTAGCTGAATCCTTGCAAGCCCAACAAACCACCATTAATATGCAGATTCAAGAAGAAGACCGTGACTCTGAGAAAACATTGAATCGTCGAGCACGGCTGATTCAAAAGCGTGAAGATGCCATGAAAAATATCCGTGAGCTTGGAACGCTGCCTACCTCAGAGCTTGAGACATTCCAAAAGCTCTCATTTCATCAGGTGATCAAGCACTTCAACAAACGAAACGAAAAGCTCAAAGAGTTTGGCCATGTGAACAAGAAAGCCATGGACCAATATGTTAGCTTCAACGAACAGCGAAGAACCCTGTTGGAACGAAAGCAAGAGCTCGACGAAGGGTACAACTCGATTAAAGATTTGATCGATGTACTGGATAGAAGGAAAGATGATGCCATTCTGCGAACCTTCAAGGGAGTGTCGCATCATTTTTCTGAAGTTTTCCATGAGCTGGTTCCAACTGGAGAGGGGAAAATGCTGATGATTCGCGCGGATTCAGATCCCTCCGAAGATACACAAGACTCCAACGTTGACACCTTTTCTGGTGTGCAAATCAAAGTCAGTTTCCGTGGCGAAGGTGATTCCTACCTCATGCAACAGCTTTCGGGTGGCCAGAAAGCCCTCGTCGCTTTGGCATTTATTTTTGCCATTCAGCGCTGTGACCCTGCACCATTTTATCTGTTTGATGAAGTCGACCAAGCATTGGACTCGACTCATCGAGCTGCTGTCGCTGCTCTCATTCATCGACAAGCTCACTCGACCGAAAACCCAGCTCAGGTATGTGTTTCTCTGTTCATGATGTCACAATAACCTTACTGATATTCCATTCTCGCTATAGTTCATTACGTCTACATTTCGTCCAGAGCTGGTCAATGTTGCCGACAAGTTCTATGGCATTGGCTACCAGAACAAAATCAGTAACGTTTACTCCATGACCAAGACAGAATCTCTAGATTTTATTGCGAACATCATGGCGGAAGAAGAGGAAGTTGACCAAACGAATTCGTAGAGCAAGAGGAACGACAATTGAGGATCGATTGATGTATGCGTGTGATCTTTTGGGTGTTTATGTGTACGCCGTAGCTACAATAATCTATGAATCAGATCTACCGCGCAACCTAACGCTGCTTTTTCGTCAATACTGCCTTATTCCTTTACAGTTTTCACACGCTTGCCGCCCTTGCGGAGTCCAAGCGTTTCGCGCTCAACTGCTTGCTTGGACTTGAACGCGAACTTGATGTCATCCAGAGCCTCTTGCGTGATTTTCCACTTGGTGCGTGCCTTAGCGTTTTGCCAAAAGAATACGCTCGTATCAAACGAGGCAATTCGCCACCGGGTCTTACGAATCTGTTGCTTTCCCTCGCAGTAGCCATGATCCTTCTGCGAGATGAGCAGGTGCTCCTGGTTGAATTTGCTGGAGTTAAGTTGGCGCCATCCCTGCACAAAATTAACAGCAACGTGAGCTGCATTGCTTTAGACCGACTTTCTAACCGAATCCACGCACCTCTGTATCCTTCCAAGCAGGAATGATGATGATGAATGCCAAGGGCCCATCAGCTGCCTTCAGAAGCGCGGTCATATGGTCTGCCATGCGCTTGATCAGCTTGGGGATAAATGGTGGGTTCGCTTCGAAGCACCTACGAAATCGCACGTGTGAAAATGTGCTACGTGAAGCTGAGATAATGGGGCTGCAATAACTTACCCAGAGCGTGGGGTGAAGTCGAAGAAACTGCCGGCGCTTCCAAACGTGGCGTCGGTATCAGCAAATGCACTGCAGAAGCGGCCGTATCGGCAGTTCAAAGGCGAGGCGAAGCATTCCATCTTGCAGTCGAAGTGCTTCAGCAGAACGTCGAAACACTCTTCATTCAGCGCAGCCTGCTCATGGAACAGCAAATCTCAGCCCAAATAAATGAGTACAACCATCATGCACGCAGCCTACCTGGAAGCCACCTCCATCCAGCGAGTCATAGCGCAGCAAGAGGCAGAACAACGCGCTTTCAAACTTGCGTTTGTCTTGAGGCTTGGAGAGCGAGGCGTTTTGATGACGTGCGTACAAAGCGCCAAGCTTCTCGTAGTGGTCCGAGCTCAGCTTGACTGTGGAGTTTCCGTACGTGAGCTGGACCACGCTTTCCGCACGCGTCACCACGACACGCTTCTTGGCGCTGACAGTAAAGTCCTGCTGCGAAAATTTCCGCCACATGCGGTCGGATTCTTTCGTGAGCTCCTTGCATTTCTTGGTAGCGCCATTGTTGGTGGCGCCGGCGCGCACCAGCTCCTCCAGCAGACCGGTGTAGTCACTGTCAGCATGCGGAATCAGCGGGTCTTTCTGCAAGGTGCAGCAGGAGCTCATTAGTTTAAGGTAGTGTCTGTCATCGGATCTGCCAGGATGATGATGAACGCACCTCCGATACAGTCAGCTTGGACGTGAACTGCCACGTCTCGTAGGTCGAGTTGGGCAGCTTCGAGATACCCATTTCCTCACTCACGCGACGGATCTTGTTGCACAGCTGGCGCACCGTCTGCTGCCGCGCGATTTCCATGGGCGGCGTCACGAGCGGACCTTTTGCGGGCGCCACGTTCTCCAGCTCCTGCATCACGTTGGGGTTCCAGATGCCGCCGGCCGCCGCCGTGGTCTCGGGCTTTTCATCTTCCGACCTCTCTCTCTTGCTGGATAAAGTGGTGGTGTTGGCGCTAGAGTCGTGCTTTTCAGGCGTAGCAGCCACAGGCGCGTTGCCCGTGGCCTTGGCCATCTTGGCCAGAAGCGCTTCCAGCGGATCCATGCTTTGTGCCCTTTTGACAACCAATTGCTGGCATCAGCTTTACCTTTTCTATTCTCTAAAGTACGATCTATCATCCTTTCCTGAGCTGGCCTAGATTAAGCTTGCGCGTGCCAAGGTTTTTTCTCGTGGTTGATTTAGGCCACACCGCATCGATTTGAGTGGCTGGAAAGCGCCCGTCGAGTGGTCGGAAATGCGCATGATGCATCGGAAAGCAGTTTGAGTTTTGCAGTAACTCTCGCAACCAGTTTCATTATGGGTCACCGTAAGTTCGAAGCCCCGCGTCACGGCCACCTTGGGTTCCTCCCCAAGAAGCGCACCAAGCACCACCGCGGCCGCGTTCGCAAGTTCCCCCGCGACGATGCGTCCAAGGCGCCGCACCTTACGGCCTTCATGGGCTACAAGGCCGGCATGACCCACATCGTGCGCGAGATGGACCGTCCGGGCTCCAAGTCCCACAAGAAGGAGGTCGTTGAGGCCGTGTCGATCGTCGAGACCCCCCCGATGGTGGTCGTCGGCGTTGTCGGCTACCTCGAGACCCCCCGTGGCCTGCGCACGCTGACCACGGTCTGGGCCGAGCACTTGAGCGAGGAGCTGAAGCGTCGCTTCTACAAGAACTGGTACAAGTCGAAGCGAAAGGCCTTCACCAAGTACGCCAAGAAGTACCAGACCGCCCCGGCTGACATCGAGAACGAGCTTAACCGCATCAAGAAGTACTGCCAGGTCGTCCGTGTTCTCACGCACACCCAGGTCCGCAAGGTCAACCTGCGCCAGAAGAAGGCCCACCTCCTGGAGGTGCAGGTCAACGGTGGCTCGGTGGCCGACAAGGTCGACTTCGCCAAGTCGCTCTTCGAGAAGCAGGTGCCCGTCTCGGCCGTGTTCGCCAAGGACGAGATGATCGACATCTGCGGTGTGACCAAGGGTCACGGTTACGAGGGCGTCATCACGCGTTGGGGCGTCACCCGCCTCCCGCGTAAGACCCACCGTGGTCTCCGCAAGGTCGCCTGTATCGGTGCCTGGCACCCGTCGCGCGTTCGCTTCACGGTGCCGCGCGCTGGTCAGCACGGTTACCACCACCGTACGGAGATCAACAAGAAGATCTACCGCATGGGCGCCAAGGGCGACGACAAGTCGTGCATGACTGAGCAGGATCTGACGGAGAAGTCGATCACCCCTCTGGGTGGCTTCCCCCACTACGGTCTCATCAACGAGGACTGGCTCATGATCAAGGGCGCCATTGTCGGCACCAAGAAGCGTGTGCTGACCCTCCGCAAGTCGCTCCTGGTCCACACCAAGCGCTCGGCTCTCGAGGAGATCAAGCTCAAGTTCATCGATACCTCGTCGAAGTTCGGACACGGTCGCTTCCAGACCATCGAAGAGAAGGCCAAGTTCCTCGGCCCGCTCGCCCGTCAGAACCGCGCTTAAGCGTTGGTTTGACAACCTGCTATGGCTGGGGTCGAGCGCCACTGCTCAGGTGGTGGCGTGAGCGCCAGCCGATGCTCATGAACTGGAATATACTGCAGCTCTAAAAGACACTCTCCTCTTGCTCTTTCTTCTTCTCTGTTTGAACATCGTGTGGCTGACTGTCTTTCAGCCCCACTCGTCTCTGAAGCTGTCGTAGTATATGTGTATTGGCCTGGCGCTTGGAGCGTTAGTGTCACACTGCATCAAGAGAAGAAGATCAAGGCATGAAGAGAGAGAGAGAGAGAACGCTTGTCAATGCCGCTGTATGGATCTCGTTAACAAAGGCCAGCTCCAACAAATCCAAAAAGGAGGCAGCCTTACTGTCGACTCAAAAGCCATGCAGCCAGCTCCACTCACTCTTGTCTCTTGAGTTCGCGTCAGGGCTTTACTCGACCTTGGTCGTCTTCTTGGCCTTGGGGCTGCTCTTGACGAGGCTCAGGTCGCAGCGGAAGAGCACCATGCAGAGCAGGAAGAAGGCCAGGAAGGCCGAGACCAGCAGCAGCGGCTCGTGCAGCATGAACGAGGTCTTGAAGTCGAACGTGACCTCGAACGGCACGTTGTGCTGCGCGATGACGTTCTCCTTCTTGATCACCAGCACGGGGCGGCCGTAGGCCGGCGTGTCCAGGTACGTCTGGCGCGAGGTCTGCGCGAGGTGGTCGACCTCGAACGGCAGGTTGGCGCGCACGTTCGTGGCGCCCTCGGGCAGGATGACCTTGACCGTCAGGTCGTCCACGGCCGCGCCCTCGATCGAGGTCGAGAAGTCCACCTCGAGCTTGAACTGGTCGCCCGAGCCGCGCGTGAGCACTGAGTGCGTGGGCACCGAGTAGCCAAAGTACCACTGGGTCTTCCAGCCGCCGAAGATCGGGAAGCGCGACTGGAAGAACAGCTCCTGGCGCGTAGGCGTCACGCGCAGGCGCGAGGTCGAGACGTTGCCGATCTGGTCGCGGTAGTACACATTCACGGCGTCGCGCGGCAGGTGCGCGTGCATGTCGTGGAACGACGCGCTCTTGGCGTCGCGCATGGTGTACTCGAAGCGCGAGAAGCCGCCCTTGAGCTTGGCGCCCGAGTGCTGCAGGTCGTACACCTCCTCGATGGACACGCGGCCCCACATGGACACTTCAATCTCACGCACGAGATGGGTCATGGTCAGGAACGGCGAGTGGTTCTTGAAGTGGATGCGCATGGACGGCGCGGCGCCGGCGGCCAGCGGCTGCACCTTGCTGTACGGGCCGTACGTGATGGCCGAGCCCTTGCGCGTGACGGGCTCCACCTGCGAGTAGCTCTCCACCTTGCCCGAGGGCAGCTTGAGCTTGGTCGTCTGGGTCTCGGTCACGTAGGGCGACACGAGCACGTGCGCGTCCTCGTAGACCACGAGCTGGTCCTCGGTCTGCTTGATCTCTGCCGGAAACGGCGTGAGCACGCGCGTGAAGTAGCTCGTGAGCTTCACGTGGCCGGTCTCGCCCTTGGGCACGGGGTTCTTAAGCACGACGGTCGCGCCCTTGTTGTCCTTGGCCGGCACGACCTCACACGGGTTCTTGCCGCACTTGGCCACGATGTGGGCCAGGCGGCCCTGCAGCTCACCAGCGAAGGCCACCGAGTACTCGGTCGTGGCGGCGTCCGCGTCCACGAACTGGATGTCAGATTGCACGCGCACCACGTGCTTGGTCAGGTCGATCGAGCGCTTGACCTACAGCAGCATGGCGTATCATGGCGCGTTAGACACTACAGCTGCAACCTGGAGCACGGGATCCAGCCGCAGCAGGAGGCTCACCGAGGTGTTGATGATGGTGGCCTGGGCCGAGGCAGCCACAGACAGCACGAGCAGCAGCGCGCGCAGCGTTCGGCCAGCCATGATGCTCTGCTTGCTTGTCCTTGGGGGGCGATCCGGCGCTATCTGCCTTGAGGAGGATCCACGTAGCTGCTCGGCTGAGGGGCGAATCCGGATACGCGAGCCGCTGTTTATCCGGATGGCCCCAACACTGCACTTCTGGCGTCGTTTGTTGGCTATGATTGGCTATAAATAATACATGTGATTCGATTGGATGAAATACAAGAATAATGCTGGGATTGGTGGAAAAGCAGGCGTCTGCGCATTGCGAGGGGACTCGGAGCCATTCGATTTTGCGGTTGAGGCGCTCAGATCTCGATCACAGTAATTGCAGGCAGAATGCTGACCCGCGTGTCTCGAAGCGCTCTGCGTGTGGCCCAGCGCCAGGCCTCGGCCGCCCCTCGCTTCGCGCAGGTTGCCTTCTTCTCGGAGGCGTCGCCCGTCAAGGATGAGCTCGCCACCTCCCCCAAGGTGCAGACCGTGCTGGATCAGATCCTGGCGCTCAACATGATGGAGATCGCCGAGCTGTCGGCTGCCATTCAGGTTAGTTCACTGCGCTGCGTGTGGCTCATCACCAAACCTTTCGGACCCTCGCGTCGGTTGCAGCAGTTGTACTGAAAGCGGCCACTTGCTGTTGTGCCCTTATTGCAGGAGAAGTTCGGCATCCCGGACTCGGCCTTCTCGGTCGGTCTTGGCGGTGGTGGCGGCGGTGCTGCTGCCCCCGCGGCGGAGGAAGCCAAGGAGGAGAAGACGCAGTTCGACGTCAAGCTCGCCAGCTTCGACGCCAAGAGCAAGATCAAGGTGATCAAGGAAGTGCGTGCCATCACAGGCCTGGGCCTGAAGGAGGCCAAGGAACTAGTGGAAGGAGCCCCGAGTGTATTAAAGAAGGACGTGAAGAAGGACGAAGCCGAGGCCCTGATCGAGAAGCTCAAGGAGGTCGGCGCCGTGGTCGAGCTGGAATAAGCTCTCTCTCGCCTTCAGACACAGACAACAATCCAAGACGCGCTTGCTGCAGAGGGCTGCTCCCATCTCTCTCTTCTCTCCAAATCCATATAGACCGGCGTGTTTACCTATTTTGCTCTTGCGATCCTTCCCCTCGTGAATCTCTTGCACGCTGCTGCGACTCAGCAGCACACAGTCAGCAGAGCAGCAATTCGCCTGTGGAGCTGCTGGTCCCCGCACGAAGACATGCACGCCATTGCATGCTATCCCTCGGTTTAATGACCGGCGGCTATTGAGGCAGACAGCCTGGCTATGGTGGAAGTGCCTAATTTAGGGCACGTTTGGTCACAATCGAAAGGGAGGGGGTCATGGAGTCGCTCAAGGGGCTCATCAACAAGTCCAAAGCCGGCACGGAGGTGGAGCAGCGCCATGAACGCTGTGAAGAGATGCGCGAGGAGTCCATGAACAAGTGTACGCGCGTCTGCTGTCTATGTTCCGCTGTGCTGCTGTGTGTCCAGCAGCTCCGCTGACAGCTTGGTCTATTTTAGGCCCGCGCGTGTCGTTCCTGGTGGACATGATGGAGAAAATGGGCTGCAAGATGCAGCCGGGCTTCTTCTCCAGCGTCGAGTGCGAGGGCCAGATCAACGGCGGCTTCCATCTGGACGAAGAAGGCAAGCCTGGCGTACGTGGTGCTCTGCTATGGCTATGGCTCTGACGTGAGCTGGGCGACTAATGCTCCGCTCCTGCAGGTTGTGCTGTGCCAGAACCACATCCAGGACCAGGAGTGGATGGACCGCACCGTCGCGCATGAGCTGATCCACGCGTTCGACCACTGCCGCGCCAAGATGGACTGGAACAACTGCGAACACCACGCCTGCAGTGAGGTGAGCGAATAGCTGCATCTGGGCTGATCAGGTTCGTACTGACGCTTATTGCAGGTGCGTGCGGCTGCGCTGAGTGGCGATTGCAACTGGAAGTACGAGTTCTTCCGCACGAATTTCAACCTCCCCAAGCAGCACCAGGTAACGCATGAAGGAAGAGCCTTGCTCAGGAGGCTTTAAACTCCATGCTCATGGGCTTGTATGAGAACAGATCTGCACGCGCCGACGGGCGAAGCTTTCCATCATGCACAACGAGGCGTGCAAGGGAAAGGTGCGTCTCTATTAGTCAAACGCCCATGGAGAGAGCGAGAATGGCATTGGCCTCTAATGGGTGGCGATGGATGCATTACAGGAGGACGAGTGTCTGGACAAGGTCTTCGACGCCTGCTACCGCGATGTGGCGCCGTATCGCGAGATCCCGTAGACATGCAGAGGTCGTCCATAAACTACAGCAACCAATCCAACTGTGTTGATAGATGCAACCATGAAAGGCAGATCTCCCATTGCGCTGATACTTGCGGCTTGATTGGCTACCATAGACTCATCGGGTGGCCCACATGTGAATGTGGAACGCTCCACTTTTGTCATTTGCTGGACTCTGTCACCACCAAAAGGCCATGACCATGGAGGAGCAGCAACCCAGCAGCAGCCCAAGCAAGCCTGAGGCTGAGCCCAGCGTGGCGCCAGAGGATGCAGTTGCCGCCACTACTGCTACCGAGCCGCAGAGCAAGAAGCGCAAGGTGGATCGCCGCAACAAACTGCGCAAGACTGCGCTCTGTCGCCTGTTCAACTCGCCCGGTGGCTGTCCGTTCGAGGACTGCAAGTTTGCCCATGGCCGGTAAGAAGCATGCCCATGGCCATGCATGCTGATGCGAGTGCTCGTGCGTGTAGCTGACTGACCACCTCTTGGATTGTAATACAGAGACGAAGTGGTGGCTGGCGTGCGTGAGACTGTGGAGGCGCAGCGAGCGCTCATCCGCGCGCAAGTCATCAGTCGTGCCGAGGGCCAATACAAGACCAACGAGGACCCGAAGGCAGCCGTCCGACGTGGCACAATGATCGAACGCTACTACACAGAGATGTTCTCTTGCGACACAATGAAGAGACCGCAGGAGGACCACTACGTGCACATGCACTCCAACCGACTCTGCGTGGTTCGTTCAGCATTGATTCGGCTGGCTCAACCTCCTTCGTATGCTGACTGTGGCTGCGCTTCACTGCAGGTTGGCGTGGCTGAGTCACACAAGCTGATGAGCGAGACCATTGAGAGCATCGAGTTCTCGCCCAATGTCCTGGACAGCAAAGTGACCGGCAAGAAGAAGAAGGGCGGGCAATTCCTCACGGCCGAAACGATTCTCTGCAACGTCAAATGCCAAAGCGGTGCGTCCTACGCCATCCGCAGGTAGGGAGGCGTCATCGCAGCACACGCTGTCCAGGCGGAATGGGATGATGATTCACTCTTTGATCTGCTGCAGTTGCATGCGGGGCTCGCTCTTGGAAATCAATGAACGTCTGCTAGAGAACCCCAAACTTCTTCAAGATCTGGTACGCAACAGAGAACTTGAGCCTGAGACGTGGACGTATTGATTGCTGATGAACGTTGCCATTATTCACGCGTAGCCTCTGTCGGACGGCTACATTGCCATTGTCCAGCCGAAGAAGACAGAGATTGCCGAGATTCAAGCCTCACTCTTATCCAAAGACGAGTACAAGGTGTTCCGATCGATCGCCAAGGAGCAGACTGCACCGCAAGAGACGCCTGAAGTAGAAATGGCTTCAGCACCGGAGACCGAGGAAGAGACGGTACCGAGCGTTGACCAGTAGAGCTATAGAAGAGCGTAGCATAGGGATTTCCATTAAGAATTTGCTTTCACCAGCTATTGGTATCGAGTTACTCACCAGAAATCAAAATTCCTCCTACTACTGACGCCAGTCCGCTATTTTCTGAGGCCTATCATAATCTACTTCTTGCCGTTAATCACTACATCTAGAGCACTCCGCATGAACTTGGTCATTTCTGCCCGCTTAAAGCTCAATTCCTCCTACAGCAGAGATGATACAGCGTCAGATATCGCCACACAGTTCGGTTCAAGCTCACTAGATCGTACGCGCAAGTACGAAGGGACGTGAATGCCTTTCGTGGGGTGTTCGCTGGGTAAGTACTCGATCTCGTCGCTTTCACTGGAGGGAACAGCCAATTCAAACTGGAATTTTCGGCCGGAAGCCGAATCAATCGCTGTGCATGCTAGCTCAAGGGTCTCGTTGTCAGCCTCGTCATCGTCTCCTTCACTTTCGATCAGCCGGATGTCTGTACTCGTGACAGTACGGTACAGTTGCAGGAGCTACAGATCACACAAAGCAGCACAACTCGTGTGAAATTCTTATCGGAGCTCCAGAAGAGTAGCCTTCGTACCTTTAGTGCTCGTGCTAGACGGACGTTCTCCTCGCCTGATCGAACAGCTAATCCACAGCAGTATTAATGAGCTCTCGGCACCACTTAAACATGAGGACCAACAAAAATCGCGCACCTGATGCAGCAGATTTCGCAGCCGCGGCCGCCATCGTCTTCGCGTCCGCACGCGCAGCCTTTTTGGATTCACTCAGCTGCCCTTCCAGCTCTTTTATTCGCTGCCGCAGTATCCGGGTCTCTTCCTTGGCGTCGGCTTGCTTTTTCTCCAGAGCCTCCAGCCTGCAAAAACAAAGGTCGATCAGATCATAACCACTAGACTTAATGAGAGCAGAGTATCTTACGCTTTGGTCTTCTCAGATGCCTTGGCGTCCTGCTGCTTCTTCTGCTTGAGTTTTTTGGAGAGAGACTCCGCCTCTGCCTTCAGTTCGCTGATGATCTCTTCGTAGGTCTTCTTCTGCTCCTGTGAGACCGCATTGGCTTTCTGCATCATCAGTTCCACTTCTTTCTTGTGTAGCTCGACCACCTGATCAACAACAGTCACCCCAATGCGTATTAGAAGCCTTATCATCCGACTCCGAGCGCTAGCAATCGTACCTTCTTCATGCTCTCGTACTCCTTCCGAGTGAGCGGCTCCGCCACGTGCCCCACGCTGGCGTCCAACGCATCCACGTCAATGGGCTCGCTCTTCACGTCCTCCGGCTTCTTCTTCTTCTTGATGGGCTCGCGCGCTGGTTTATCGTTCTTCTGGCTGCTCGCGAGCGGCTTCTTCTTCTTCTTCACAGGCTCGCGCACCAGATCTTCGTCATCCAGCTGGCTGCTTGTCAGCGGCTTCTTCTTCTTCTTCTTGATGGGTTCGCGCAAGGGGTCGTCGTCGTCGTCCTTGTGGCTGGCGGCGGCAGGCCGCTTCTTGGGCTTTTTCTTGGGCTCGCGCTCTTCAAAGTCATCCTCGTCGTCGTCGTCCTGCGTTTCCTTCTTCTTCTTGGGCTTGAGCTTCTTGGACTTGACCGTCTTCATAGTGTCAGCGTCCTCCTTGGCCTGCGGCTTGGTCTCCTTCTCCGGCAGCATCAGCATGTCCGTGTAGTCCACAGACTCGGCGCGCTCGCGCAAATGGCGCATTTCCCTCTCTTTTTAGCACCAGGAACCGGTTTTGAAAGGGAAAACACCCAATCATCCATTCAATTCGATGATCACCCAAACACCAATAAACACTATTTTGGGTTTAATAAATGATACTGTTTGCTGATATTAGGTTTGGCAGGTGGGTGTTTCATATAGTTTGACACGCAATTCCAATGTTACGTGTTGCGTTAGGAACGCCCCATTGCAGTTAAATACCATTTGATCGCCTCGGCATGGCGACCCTGTTCATGCAGTACGCGGGCGAGCAGCGCCACGGCGGCCGTGCTGGGCTTGAGCTTGATGCAAGTGCGGCAGGCCTCCTCGGCCTCGTGGTACTGGCTGACTTTGAGCCGGCACTGGGCCAGCAGGTACCAGAGGCGGCAGTTCTTGGGCTCGATCTTCACAGCACGCGAGAGCTCCAGGATGGCCGCGAGGTATTCCTGCTCCAGCATGAGCTTCTCGCCCGAGCGGATCGCGCGCTGCACGAGAGCGCGTGCCTTGCGGTACTGCGCCACCCGCTGTCTCGATTCGTTGGCCTGCTGCTCTAATGCAATGGCCTCTGCCTCGGATCGCTCGTACTCGGCCAGCAGCGTTGGCAGCTCATCCTGGTACTGCTTGACCTGCTTCTCGAGCTCCTGGATCGTGCGCATGAGCCGATGGCCGGTGGACGACAGCGTATGCGTTAGGGTCTTCTGCGCAAAGCTCCGATCGCCTCGAAAAACTCCGTCTTCCTCCTCTTCGTCTCCTTCGGCGATCGCGATGGATGATGATGGCCGTGGTCGATACGCGGACGCCCCGAGTGCCGAGGCTCCGAGCGTCGAGGACACGGTCGAGAAACGCGCAATTCCGTTGTTGCCGTCATACTCCAGGTCGTCGTCCCAGTAGCTTTCGCGTGAGAACGTGTCGGATGGTTTCTCCGCGTCGCTGTCGTTCAGTGAGCTAATTTCGTCGTCGTCCGGCTGGCGTTTCGCGGATAAGCTGGTGTTGGCGCCAATCAGCTGCATGTCATGCGACGCTTCGTGTTGATAAGATGGGATCGTGGCAAGTGCCGCAGCCTTATTTTTGGCGCGAGTCTCCGAGATCGGAGAGGCCGGGACATGCGACGCGGCTTCGGAGATGCCCGAGAGCGAAAACTCGGACAGGGAGAACTCGAGCTGCATCTCCTGCGCACTGCGGCGACTCAACAGCACAGGCGACTCGGCTACTAGCGCCGCTGTGCTCCTGCTTGACGAGGTGCGGGGAAGCTGCTGCTGCTTCTTCTTTTGTAACGAGTCGCGAATGCGGAGACTGCTGCCGAACGCGTCGTCGTCCTCATCGCCAATGCTGTCGTCGCTGTTGTTGTCATTGATGCTCATGTCATCGTCGCTGCTGCTGTAGCCGTCAGACTCCGAGTCCGAGAAGGTATTCTTCTCACGGAACGGGATCGGCGAGGGCTTCATGGTGTTGCCCCGTCGAATGGCGAAGCTCGGGTCTCGCGGCTGCGCGCCGACAGTCATGGCTCGGGCAGACCGAATGGACGGGTCTCTGGGCGGAGGCGGGTCTGGGATGTGCACCTTTCGAGTCGATCGGTCGCTGTCCATCGTGCGCACTTGCTTCTTGGGCGGTAAAGAGCCACGCGCGGAGCCTCTCGGTGGCAGTGCCGCGGCTGCTGCATTCGATCGGTTGTTCTCCGAAGCGTACGCCTGGTTCCTCCTGGACCCCCGGGACGACGATGTTGGGGGCAGTGCAGCACGGCTGCTGCCTCTGGACCGCGTCCGCTCGTCCGCGCTGGACGACGCTGTCGACGTCGAGTACGGATACGGCAGACTCATCTTCCGCGTGGAGCGCGTGCTGTCGGTCGAGGCGGACGCCACGGATTTGACGTCGTCGTCGTCCACCGACGGCGATGAGACCGGGAGACTCATCTTGCGCGTGGAGCGCGTGCTGGAGGTGGTCGACTTGACGGTATTGTCGTCATCGATGAACAGCGTGCTGTTGATGTGGCGTCTCTTGCTGTGGTTGGCAGCGCGGTACGCTGGGCGGGCGTCCACAGTCATGCGCCGCGGGCGCGAGGCGATGACGTTCTCCTGGTTGACGCACTTGGGGAAGCATTGGTCGCACACGCGCTGCTCCTGTACCGAGAGCGAGACCGGCACGACGGCCTTGTGCGCCGAGTGCTTGCCGCAGACCGACATGCCGCAGTAGCGGCAGTGGTGGCGCGTGCGGAAGACCGAGAACTGCGCCTTGCAGATGGCGCACAAGGCCTCGTACTGCCATCGGCCTTCCTCCGGCACGAACGTGTCCATGGCCGAGCTGACCGCGCGGCGGCGGTCGCCCGGCGACATGAACTGCGGCATGGTCGCTGCCTGTCGACGCCCGGACTGATAATGACGGCCGTTAAGTTCGGTCGCACTGGATGGGGAGGCACTGTACACATCCGGTCCGGCCAGCTGGGTTTCCGGTACGCGCGCTGACTCAAGCGTCAACTGGACAAGCAGTGGGACGGAGCGTGACCGCACTTAACGGTGTGTCAACTCAGAGTGGGACGCGCACTTAGTGTGGCTCGTAGCATTACGTAAAGTCCGCCCCCATTATCACACCCCAGAGGCACCTTTTCGCAAGAGCTCAATGGACGCGTTTCTGCTGCGTCGACCGCCGCCGCTGTTCAAGGGCGAGACGTTCACGCTGCTGAGGGATTCAGCGGTTGAGCAGGAAGAGACAGAGAGACGCGGCGATGATGTGCTGGTGCGAGAGCTGCAGGAGCTCATTCAGACCAATGGCGGCAAAGTTGTGCCCGTGGCTCCCGCCGGAAGCACATCCAGCTCCGTCACAATCGCCCTGGCACTAACGGAATCTGTGGCGACCGGATCCACCGAGACCGCCTCAATAAAATCATCCCTGGCGACGTGGCAGCAGCAGTGGGGAGCAACTCACGCGCTACTGCTTACTGCGCAGTGGGTGAGAGATTGTGTGGAGCAGAAGAAGCGTCTGCGGCATGAGCCCTACGATTTGATGGTAAAGGCGGGCCATGTAGCAGAAACAGCAGGAGCCACGCTTGACGCTGTTACTACTACTGTTACTACCGCTGTTCAACCGGTCGTTAAGAAGCGGAAGCTCGCCGATTTGCGACCGCATCTAACAGCCTGGAAGGTGCTCCATGGGTCCATGTACGTGCTGGATGCACGTAGCGAGAGCCAGCAGCAGAAGCAGTCGTCACCATCGACTGGCAAGATCAAGATCGCAGGCTTTGATATGGATGGCACGCTCATTGTGACCAAGAGCGGCAAGCGCTTCGCCAAGGACGCCGAGGACTGGAAATGGTTCGACGCCAAGCGAGTGCCCGAGAAGCTGGCGCAGCTGGTGGAGGACGGATTCGAGCTCGTGTTGTTCTCGAACCAGAACGGCATTGACAAGGGCAATGTGACCGCCAAGGAAGTCCAGGTGGGTAGCAGTGCTAAACAGCAGCGTGCATATCGTTTACAGACTCACAGTGTGGTGTTCGCTTAGACAAAGTTGGAAGCCATCGTGAAGAAGCTGAACCTGCCAATCCTGGTGTTCCTGGCCACCAAGGGCGATCTGATGAGGAAACCACGAGTCGGCGGGTGGGACGAGATGGCAAAGATGCTGCGGCCGTCTGTCATTGACATGGATGCAAGTTTCTACTGCGGCGATGCAGCTGGGCGGCCCAAGATCTCCGGTCGCACGAAGGACTTCGCCGCGACCGATTACAAGTTCGCACTCAATCTAGGCATCCAGTTCCATACCCCAGAGGCACTCTTCTTGGGCTCGAAGCAGCGGATCCACACGCATCCTGATACTTGGGAAATCGGCTTTGATCCGAGACCCTTGGACAAGAATCCTTCCACAGGTACGAGGCTGAAGATTCCACGAATGGCTTTCTTCATGCGTTTTAAACCCACGCCTTGGCCGTTCGCTCCTTGCAGATAAGCTCTTGACACCTGCGTCTGCCGTGCTGGAGAAGACCGAGCAGGAGATGGTGATCCTCGTGGGGCCTCCAGCTTCGGGCAAGAGCTTCTTCGCGTCCACGCGCTTCTCTTCGTACGTGCTCGTGAATCAGGATGAGCTTCAGACACTCAGCAAATGCACGCACAAGTGCCAAGAAGCTCTTGGACAGCAAAAGAGCGTGATCATCGACAGCACCAACCGAGATGTGCGCACGCGGAGTGCTTGGATCCAGCTTGCACATCAAAAAGTTCGTGGCATTGGGGAAGTTGACAGGCGCTGCATCGGTCTCACACAACCCTTTGATATGGTAGAAGATCCCCATCCGGTGCTTTGAGATGGACGTACCCAAGCCGCTCAGCATGCATCTCAACACGTTCCGATCACTCACGCAGGACAAAAAGATCCCAGATATCGCCATCCACACCTTTTACAAGAACTTTGTGCGTCCTGAGGTGAGTTGATCGGTGCGTGGAGCTTGCAAGATCTGGAATGGCGAGACTGACAATGCTTTGTCACAGGAGAAGGAGGGGTTTGCCGAGATCGTTCAGGTTCATTTCCAAATCGATCGCGCACACGTGTCGACAGAGAACCAGCACCTCATTTCGTCCTTCCTTTGACGCAGGCAAGCTCTCTCTCTCTCTCTCTCTCTCGCTAAATATACATGGGCCCTGCTCCCCTTTGCCACTCTCCAAGCCAATGCGCTGCGAGTTCCTTGTTTGACCAGCGCATCTGAGCGGAGATCGGGTCGTATTTTTAACCTGCTCTGTTGTCCAGGAGCAGCGCAGCGATCCGCATCACATCTGCCAGAGCCACTTGTTTTAGCACAGAGTCTTTGCTGTGTTCCTCCAACTTCCCCACAGTCGGACTTTCGAACCGCTGTCGATGGGCAGCCGCCTGCTGAGATAGGACCACACCCTTTGCCTTTCAGTATGTCGTCCAAGATCAAGGATGGACTCTTCATGGGCGACGTCGATGCCGCGCAGGACTCGGACTTCCTGCAGCTCAACGGAATCGTGCACGTGATCAACTGCGTCCCGCGTCAGGTGCCCAACATCTTCGAGCAGCAGCTCGGCATCGCGTACATGCCGTGCGATTTGGACGAAGTGCTGCGACGGCCGTTCTTCGATCTCAAGAACCGCGAGTTCATGACGCTGGTGCAGCTCATCAATACTTCGTTGGACAAGACCGAGAGCGTGCTCGTCCATTCGCTAAACGGAATCGGTCGCAGCCCGAGCCTGATGGTGGGCTATTTGATGGTGACGTACTGCTGGGGCGTGGACAAAGCCCACGATTTCGTGGCGACCAAGCGACCCGACATCAAGCTGCACGAGTCCTATATCGAGCAGCTGTGTGGCCTGGAGGCGCAGTTGCAAAGAGCATTTCCAGCTCGAGCGACTGAACAACAATTGTACGAGTGGAATTCGGACGGCGGTGACCCAAAAAGCGACGAGCGAGTGCTGCTCCACACATTTCTCAATTCCAACGCAGCCACGACGACCTCCACATTACCAGCCAAAGACACGGAGGCTCGCTTCCGGAAGAACGGATCATTGAGAGGCAATAGACGGCTCACGTGGATCGACCAGAACCCCCAACTGGTAAGCAGTCTCGGACTGAGTACTCATTCTCCCATGATATAGCCGTTCTCATGATTCGTATTGTACGTATTCCACAGCGAAAGCTGCATCCCGGACTCATCAGCAAACCAGAGCGTCCGCCCAATCACTCTTACAGCCAAATGCACGCGGTACGTTTGTTGCGGTCTGTGTTGGCCTTGCATCAGCACTTTACTGACCTCTACGTCTGCGGATTTGTAGAGCAACGGCTGGATCGACCTCGTTACTGGGGGATCAGCGGCAGTAATCCGTGGAGACTCGTTCAAGTCACGACGCGAGGCAAATGACACACCCACGACAGGCTATGGCTCTTCGCTCGCAAACGCCATGGTATCACTGGAAGTCTCAGATGCTGCCGGAGCCCACTCGGAAGAGCACAAGGGCGGTCGTCTGCACTCGTTCTCAGTGCCCCGCAAGAAAAACAACGAGGTCATCGATCTGCACGAGTCCTCGCCCTCGCCAACCGACGACTCAGAGACTCTGGAGTGGTCTTCGTCTACGGCGTCAAAGGCCCCGAATGGCCCTCGGTATCTGCAGCAGACTTTAGCGTCAATCAATGCGCGGCCTCGCAAGCCCGTGAGTCGCCCGACGCTCTACCGCACGCCTTCGAATCCTCCATCGGCTTCCACAGGCTCGTATCTCCCAGGAGGCACAAGTAACAGCTCCAGCTCAGGTTCGAGCACGTCGCTGTTCACCAAGACATCGTCCGTACGTGACACGAGAGCGAGCAAGACGACCGCGGCCAAGATGCCGGCCAAGAAACAGCCGAACGCCGGCGCGCCGGCAAAGACCAATGCGTCGATAGCGAGATCCTTCTCCTCCCAGAGCAGCAGCAGCAGCAGCCGCAACAACGCGTTGTTCGGTGGTGAGTATCCGTCAATGCCCTCGTCGTCTAGTTCCGCAGCGCCGCAACGGCGCTCTGCCAGCAGCAACTCCTTGAACAGGCGGAGCTCTTCCGATCCGGTCGAGGACCCATCGACGACGACGACCGTGCGTCCGCGCACAGCCCCGCCGCGCTTGCGCAAGCAGGAGATGGAGATCAACGACCTGCTATACAGTAAGCGGCTGGACTCGGCCAGCACCACCAACAACGCAGGGCCCACGGGCCTGAAGCGCATGAGCCGTGCGTCCGTGGACAGCTACTACGACCCGACGCCGAACGCTCCTCAATCCGCGCGCACTGCAAGCCGGCGGCTATCGACCGCCGCGGCCAGCGCCGCCAGCGTCTACAGCGCGCGGCCCAAGACCGCTCGCGCGCAGTGGAAGTAGCCAGCTGTCGCCCATCTAATACGTATTCCTAATCGTAACTTAAGCTTTGGTCATGAGCTGACAGTCGGACTGGCCGTTTGTATCTAGCACCTTGAACCGTCGCCGTCTGATTGTGAGTTGGCTTGTCTGCCGCAGTCGCTCGACGTGTCCCAAAAGGAAACCGAGAACGAGAATGCGCGCGGTGGCGGCGGTGCTGGCCTGCGCCTGCTTCGGGGATCTGGCGCTGCAGACGCCCGGACGAGACATGCTGCGCACCGAGCGCCAGGTACTGCGCGCGCTCCGTCTCTCTCTCTATTGAAGCTTCACCTCATCGCGTGTTGACCATGTTGTGTGTGCTCCCGTCAAAGGCAACGGTCGTGATGGTCGTGGACGTGCGTCTGCTCGGAGACAGCAGTGACGGGTGCGTGTACTTCATGGCGTCCTGCATGCATGATCATCAAGCGCCTCACTGTGTGTGTGCTTGTTTATTCTAGAGCGCGCCTGAGCGTCAGTACGATGGATCGGATGCAGTTGTGTGAATTGCCGCTGCGCGACCTCAAGCGAGTGCTGGAGATGTACCTGTACTTCCACCAGCAGGATCTGGACGACCAGGAGAAAGCCGATACCAACCCTGAAGAGTGGATGGAAATAGAGATCACTGCGCCCGGAGGCCCGAGACGGCCGCTATGCCTCGTGATCACACATTCAAAGCACTCAGTGGGCAGGAAGAACGTGCGCGTGACGTTCTGCTCTGCGGGCTACAAGATGTCGATGACATATCCAAAGGATTTCAAGTCTAGCATGAGTGTGGTGGACCCAGCCAAGCAGCAGCAGCAGCTCAAGCCACACGAGTCGCTTACTCTGCAGCTATGCATTTGCGCGCACTGTGCGTCTACAGACGAGTGCGACTGTGGCTGGAGGAAGATCCACACAATCTCCAAGAGCGATGAGCGGCATCACCTCTGGGAGGTCCTAGAGAGCAAGCTGGTAAGGTTCCTGCCCTCGGAGTCATGGTGGCTGAATCATTGGATTGATGTATTGAGTTCTTGCAGCCAAATGACGTAGCAGCAACCGCTATGACTCTATCCTGCTTTACCTTTTGCCTGTGCTCTATATCACGCGCGTCTCAGGGCCATTGTGAGGCAATCATTCGATCCAAGAAGGTGGTGCAGGCTATCCTGGAGCAGCCTTACGTGGTACTATCCCTGGATGCGTCAGTGAAGCGCACCAACCAACTTGGGCTCATCTGTGCGTTTTGGCTCATAGGCGTTCGCAATGGAGATCCGATACCTGAGTTTAAAATGGCAAATCAGGAGGCGATATCGAGACTTTGCGGAGCTTCATCAGCAGCTTTCCAAGATCTTTTCTGCGCGAACAATGCTGCCTCAGCTCCCGCCGGCGACCTGGTGCGTTGGTATTTACCCCTTGAAACAGCCTAGCGTATTCAACTCGTCCGTTTGCAGGTTTCGCACTCTAGATGATCATTTTCTCTTGCAGCGCCAACGAGCGCTCTCTGAATACATAAAGTGCATCCTGCTGGTGAACGCACTGAGTACATCCGTGCCCGTGCTCTCTTTCCTTGGAGGTAACAATGTAGCAGAACCATTTTGAATGGTATATCATTGCCACTTACACTTTGGGCTTGTGTGTATAGTGTTATCAACTGCGCATTTGGACCATCAAGTGCCAGACTTCTGCCCTCGTGAAGTTATGCACTTGCGTGTACTGAATCATTACGTTTCAGTGGGCGATCTCATCCTTTTCCAATGCGCCGGGCCCATGGGAGCCCTCCAACGATCTGTGAGTTTTGATTTGATGTCGATCTTTTTGATAATTCGATCAATCCAACAATTTGTATGTCAGGTTACAGGCTCAGAATGGGACCATGTCGGTATCGTCGTGCCTGCAAACACCACAGCTGCGTTCCATTTACTTGAAGCCACTGGTGACGGCGTTTCAGTCTCTCCTCTCGTACGATTGCTCTATCGCTGCTATATTGGCATTCAAATCTCATGGCTAACCTTTCCAACAGGCTGGCAGACTGCTTGCATACGCTTCAATTCATATAAAATGCATAGCACTTCGGAAACTCCAAACTCCACTGCTTACTGCAGCTGTTCGCCAAGATCTGTTGCAGCGCTTTACATCCGAGGCAAGTGGAGCGATGTCTGCTGTTCTTTGTATTTTCAATCTCATGGACGCTGTGCTGTTCTACGGATACAGGTGGAAGGCATGCCATACGGTCTGAGTATTTCCAAGCTTCTTCAGCCACGCTCAAACGGCCGAGGCAACTTTTTCTGCTCCGAACTTGTGGGTCTCACTCATATTTGAAAGCCCATCTCGCGTTCCACAAGTTGACTTATCAATACGCACGATGTAGGTTGCAGAAGCCTACAAAGCCATAGGGCTTATGGACCCGAATATCGCCGCAAGCAACTGCTGGCCAGGTACTGAAAATCTGTTTCTGCTTCGTTGGTCTGTTCGAGTACTCATAAACACTTCTGATGCTTCTCTCTACGGAGGCAGGCTGTTTTAGCTCGGGTCAGTTCGTGGATCAAGAACTCGCTCGGCATGGCGCGTCGCTTGGACCTGAGATCGCCATTGATTGCCGTCTGCTTGAAGTTGCAATGGCTCGGTCATTCTAAAGCATCCATAAGGCATTGCAGTAGGCTTAGAAACGTTAGAATCACAGCACTCAACTTCAAAATCTTCAGCATTGGTACGGTGTACCTATTGTGATCTCGAAGCGTTGCGGTCCGGAAGCGGCGCGATCCATTAACGACCAGTTGGAGACGATGAAGAAGCTGTTTAAGCTCGCGTCCAAGTTCCATGGTCAAGGCCCTGTGGTCTTTAGCTGGCAACCGAACGGCGCGTTCCTGGCGACGGCCGGTAAGAACGGTCTCGTGCATATTTTTGACCGCCAGGGCGAGCAGTACGACGAGATCGGCCTCGACATGACTGCCCCCGTGCTCGCACTCGAGTGGGATCCTGATGGAGCAACACTGGCGATCCTGCAGCTCAACAGCAGTGTTGTGCCGCTCTGGGACCTGAGCGCTCGGTCCACACAGAACTTGGACACGAGTCTCAAGGATCCGTCTTTCATCAAGTGGTCGGCAACCGGGTCGCAGCTCGCCATCGGCACGCAAAAGGGCAATCTGGTTCTGTACAGCAAGGCCACGCGCAAGATCGTGCCTGTGCTCGGAAAGCACTCAAAGAAGATCGTGACTGGCGCTTGGAACAGCAGCGACCAACTCGTGCTCGGGGCAGAGGACCACATGGTCACAGTGAGCAATTCCAAGGGCGACACGATCGAGCAGCGTGAACTGAACCACACGGTACGAACAGTGCTGTCGCAATTGTATCTGCTACCGACTGGCAGCATCTCACGGTGTTGATAATCACAGCCCAATTGTATCAAGTTCGGTCGCAAGCGAGGGGATTCGCTGAAGGCCGCCGAGCGTCAGATCTCGATCGGTCTGCAAAAATCTCTCATCCTACTGAACCTTGATGACCCAGCCAATCCAGTGGAGCTTACGTTCCAGGCGGTACAATCTCCATTGCTACTACGCGTTGGCCACCTTCACGTATCACTCACCAATATGCATGTCTAGCACTACGGCAGCGTGGTCTATTTCGAATGGTTTGCGGACGGTATGATCATGATCGTCTTTTCCGATGGCTTTGTGATCGTGATCTCCACCAAAATGGATGTAAGAAGCCCCACGCTTGTTGACGCAACGCAGCTGCTGAAGTGGATCATTTTGAATGCGATTAACGTGATGCTGCGCAGGAACTCGGAGAAGAAACGTTCTCCGGACGCTTCTTCACGGAGCGCGTGTTTGCTGCCTGCTATTCTCCAACGCTGAATAGACTCGCGGTCAGCGGTGACAATGGAATTAAAGTGATCGATATGTCGAACCAAAAAGAGATCCCTGGGGACACTGTGAAACTCACGGACGCCGAGGTATCGCGAACTGAACGGGGGTTTGATGGTTTGCAATAGTTACTAAGCCATATTGTTCATGCTTGTAGGAGAATGAAGCCAACATGATGAGCTTCACGTCCGACGGACAAATTCTGACGGTCGCCACGCAGGGCGGCATTGTTCAGAACTTTCTTGCTCGCATGCCCAAGGTCTACGACCATTACAACAACTACGTGGCGTACCTGAGCTCTCTGCGTGAGCTGAGTGTTGTAGACGTTCTTGGCCGCGATAATCCGATCCACATCGCAGTCTCGATTGAGCCTTCCTTTGTGACTATCGGTCCTCGTCACGTGGCGGTGGGGATGAACAACCGAGTCTGGTATTACCGCTGTGATGGCACATCCAATGATGCGCTCGTGAACGAACAGCAGTATCTGGGTCGAGTAACCACTGTCAAGTTGAATCGCGACTACGCCTGCGTGCTATGCGATGGCAAGGCCAGTTTGCACCTCATTGAGCCTGGCGCAACGGGGCTCAGCGCAGATCTACGTGAAGAGCAAGGCAAAGTGTTCTCCAGCGCAAGCGGCGGCCGCGATGAGCGCAACAATGAGATCAGCTCTATCGCACTTACCAAGGATTTCTTTATCTACTCGACATCGAACGGCACGGGCGCGATCCATTTCTTCTACCTTACTGAATGGAAGTTCCTCGAAGGCTGCTCCTACCGGCACGACGATGGAGTCGGTATTGTGCAGATTGCGCCGAATCGAGACGGCACGCGCGTGATCTTTTTGGACTCGCGGCGTGGTGGATACTTGCTCAATGTGCCTGTGCGCGAGACAGTAAGCATCCCTGGCGTGCCGATTACGACGATGTCCATCTTGTGGGATACTGCCGACCCATGCGTGTTCATCGCACTCGAGCAAGATCGATTCAGTTTGTTCCAATATACCGACATCACGGTGAGCGGATCCGAAGTCGTGGAACTCGGCTCCATGGAGATTTCGGACAATGGCGACTTTGTGATCGCTCCATCCAAGACGACGATTCCATCGGATCTGTCGCCAATTCTGATCTGCGATGGTGTAGTCACGTGCCAGCATGCCTCAGGCAAGCTATCGACCATCACATCGCTAACCCACGATCAGCTACAAAAATCATCTCGGGCTGTACCCACAGGCGAGATCGAAAAGGCCATCTTCCGACAAAACCTGAGCCTGCTACGCATGGAGGCAGCCTGGAAGCAGGCGCTGAGCATCGACTCGCGGGAATACTTTCTGGCTCTGGCTGGAAGAGCCATGCACACTCTGGATATCGCTGTGGCCAAGCGTGTGTATCGTCACTTGGGCGACGCTGGCATGGTGCTCGGTCTCAACCGCATTGAAAATATCGAAGAGAAGAATCTGCTCGCTGGCCACGTATCGATGCTATTTGGTGACTACGCTGAGGCACGGCGGCTGTTCTTGGACTCGAGCGACCCCATGGCAGCTCTACACATGCAAAAACATCTATTGCAGTGGGATCAGGCGCTCAAGCTGGCAGATTCGTTAGCTGTGGATCTGGTGCCGGAGCTCAGCGTTTCATACGCGACGCAGCTTGAGTTCCGTGGCGAGTTTGAAGGCGCACTGAAGATGTACGAGCATGCCACCAACGTCACTGACGAGCAGGGCAATCCCGTGCGCTGCCCGGAGAAACTGCGCCAACAGAGCATCGCTGGTATCGCCAGATGCACATTCCGCCTCGGAGATCTACGCCGCGGCATGAGGCTGATCTCCGAAATTGGCGATGTCGCGATCTGCCGCGAATGCGCAGTGATCCTCGAGAGTATGAAGCAGTCGGCCGACGCAGCGACACTCTACGAGAAGGGTCAGCAGTTTGAAAAGGCTGCGCAGCTCTACATCCAGATGAAGAACTTGAGTAAGGCTGCGCCACTGATGGCCAAGGTCAAGACGCCCAAAATTCACGCGCAGTTTGGTCGTGCGAAGGAAGCTGCAGGAGATTTTGGCGCCGCTTCCGACGCGTACGAGGCGGCCAGCGACATGGACAGTGTGGTCCGCATCCAGCTGGAGAATCTGCACAACCCAGAGAAGGCGTTTTCGATCGTTCGCGAGACCAAGTCCTCGGAGGGCGCTCTTGTGGTGGCCAAGTACTGTTCGGACTCGGGCAACTACAAATGCGCGATTGAGTTCCTGCTCATGGCCAACAAAGAAGAGGACGCGTTCCAGCTCGCGCTCGCGCAGAATGAAGTGGATTCGTTCACGCACTTGCTGGGCGAGTCCATCTCGGTCGAGCGAGCGGCCAAGGTTGCGCAGCACTATGAGCAAGCCCAGGCACCTGCGCGCGCTGCCGAGTTCTACCAGATCTGCGGCAACTACCACAAGGCATTGCGGCTGTTCTTGTTGTGCGGCGATGCGGAGCTCACGAGAGCCATAGACGTGGTCGGCAAGGCACGCAACGACATGCTCACGCACACGCTGATCGACCATCTCATGGGCGAGACGGACGGGATCCCCAAGGACCCGAACTACATCTTCCGCTTGTACATGGCGCTGGGCAATTACGCTCAAGCGGCCAAGACGGCCATCATCATTTCACGGCAGGAGCAGGAGCTGGGCAACTACAAGATGGCGCACGACGTGCTGGTGGAGACCCATCGTCAGCTGGAGATGCACAAGATCCACGTGAGCCAGGACCTGCGCAACTCTCTGCTGTTGTTGCACAGCTATATCCTGGTCAAGAAGCTGGTCAAGCGTGGCGACCATACCGCAGCTGCACGTATGCTCGTGCGCGTCGCCAAGCACATCTCCAAGTTCCCCACGCACGTGTCCAATATTCTCATCTCGGCTGTGATCGAGTGCCAGCGAGCTGGACTGCGAGCCTACAGCTACGAGTACGCCACGACGCTCATGCGGCCGGAGCACCGCAATACGATCGACAAGGAGATCAAGCGCAAGATTGAAGCCATCGTGCGTCGCCCCAACAAGGAACAGGCTGTAGATCCCACGACGCCATGCCCGTTCTGTGCAAATGAGCTGCCCGAGGCGGAACTGGACTGCTTCAAGTGCAAGAACTGGATTCCCTACTGCATCGTCACGGTGAGTCCGTGATCAAGCTCGTTTACGCGTTCGTGGCTCCATACTCACTGATTGGTCACCTCCTCTTGCTACTGTAGGGCTACCACATGGTCGTGGACAACTGGTCCATGTGCCCCAAGTGCGTCTTCCCCGCTCTGCACACGCAGTTCATCGCGCATTTGGAGTCCGATCCCACGTGTCCCATGTGCGAGCAGCCGCTGGACGCCAAGCTCATCCAGCTCATCGCACCGACAGACATCCGTCTGGGCGAGCCGTCGACCGAGAACAACAACAACAAGCCTTGAGGAGGAAGGAAGGGCGAACGGTCGAGTTCTATAATTCACTTGTGTGTTCTAGCTTGCTAATCTACTTCTTGGGTCCCCGACTCACGACATGAACTGCATCGTCTTCTCGTACACGAGGAAGGTCACTGCGCTCACGGGGAAGGCGCGCAGCATGGTGGCGCCAAAGCCCTTGAGGAAGTATTGGGGGCCTTCGGCGGCGAAGTGGGCCTGCGTGAGCTGCCAGGCCGTGCGCTGGTTGCTAAAGCCTTGGCTCTGCACGCAGGACTTGACCACGTCGATCGGGTGGCTCACGAGCCACGAGATAGAACCTGCGATGCCACCAGAGAGCAGCAGCCGCATATCGCTCTCGTTCTCTGGGTTCCCGTCGGTCATCCAGCGCTTGGTGACCTCGTACGTAAAGAAATAGACGCCGAACGCTGGCACATCACGCGCCATGCACATCTGCCAGCCGCGGAACAGGCCGCGCAACCCGTGTCTCCGGTACATGTTCTTGCCGCACTCGATGGAACTTTCGTGCTGTCGCGCGCTGTTGGCCTGCATCTGGATCTTCACGTGCTCCGAAGGTGCCGCGAACACGACTTGCGCGACCCCGGCGGCTGCACCCGAGAGGAACTGTTGGCTGGGCGTGAGGATCTCCTGGCCTGTGGCGTCCTTAATGCCACGCGAGACCACGCCCTGCACGCCGAACACGACTGCGTTGATGGGTGCGTTCGACAGGATGGGCGAGAGCAGCCCTTTGTACAGCCCCAGCGGCCCTTCAGCGGCCACGATCTGCCGCAGCGTGGATACAACACCGGCGGCCGGCTTGCTGGCGTCCAGAGTCTGCAGCCGCACCTTGACGGTGTCCAGCGGGTGGCCCGCCGCGATGCCGGCCACGCCGCCGACCGTACCGGCATTCAGGTCCTTGAGCACGTCCAGCCATTCCATGGGGCAGGCAGACCGCAAGAGCCCGAATGACAGCGGCCGTCCAGCGACCAGATACGAAGACGCCGTATCCCGCGATTAGATGGCAACGGGGCCAGTATTCAGGCGGGGCGATTTTGGTGCTCTCCAAAAGCCCTAACCAACGAATCCAGCATGCGCGCGTCACTTCAACCGCTGCCCTGACAAAGTTTCAGCCAATCAAATGAATTTTGTGACGGTTGCTGATTGGATGAAAATATGATTATTGGGCGTGCGACATGAATGAAAGCCGCCTGGGGCCGCACGGGCGCTGACTCAGGCGCTCGTCTCTGTTGTTGACGAATGGGAGCGCGCGGCGACCGCAGCAAGCGCATTGACTGGCAAAGAGTCTCACCCCGCCTTATCTCTCCTGCAACTGCAAGCCACGTGGACGCCACTGGCTCCCGCAGCATCGCGCCATGGCAATCGTCAAGCGATTTGAACGCACGTGCCTGCGTCCATGAGCTTGGTTTGCTTTCGCCATGCCATCCTTGTTTTTCATTTGTCGCACATGTTGTCCCTCCCCCTCCCGTCGATTTGTCGCAATGTGATATTAAATACCGGTACGAATATCAGTAATTACGGTTTTGAAACTTCGTACTTTTGGCGGATGGTTTACAGTACTTGAATCTGGGCCAACTCAACGATACTGCAGCAAACCGGTAGAAGTACCGTTCCAGGTTGTTGGAGTTCAACAGCTTCACGTGCGCTTCTCTTCTGCGTCATCATGGAGCGGATCTACTCGGCGTTCTTCACCAGCGACCGGCGCCAGGCCGCAGAGCTCACGGCCGAGGCGCTGGAGAAGCACAACGAGTCGCAGCCCAAGAGCGATGCGCCTCGGCCGGTGGTCGCTGTGGAGACCGATGCGCCGTCCCCAGCGGCGGCGCCAAGCGACGACGACGGCGACCACCAAAAGCAGCTACAGACGCTGGAGATGCGGCGCAGTGAGCTCAAGCTGCTGCTGGCGGACCATGCAGCCATCAAGAGGGACATCCTGTCAGCTGTCAAGGCTGCTGCTCGAGGTACAGTACCGCTTGTGGCTGAAAGCTGTAAGACGCACGCTATTGACTTGTGTGCGTGTGCTTGTGTAGCGTTTGTGTTTGCGTACGGTACCAAGGCATTCACGGCGGTGCTGCTGGCGTCACGCAAGTGGAGCAGCATCGAGTACGGCTACGCAGACGCCGTGCGGCTGCTGCTAAGAGCCGATACAATCCGCTTTGGCGCGTTCTTCGGCAGCCTCGTGGGCATCTTCCGCCTCACGGAGATCGCGGCTCGCATCGGTCGCGGTCGCAAGGACCAGCTGAATCTGGCCATCGCTGGTGCGTCTCTTGCTTTGTCCATAGACCTCAGCACGAGCTCACGTGGTTGCTGACTGATAGGTGGTGTCTCGGGCCTGGCGATGCTGGTGGATACGCCATCACGGCGCAGCACCATCTCGCTCTACATCTTCGTGCGCATGCTGGACGTTGTGGGCCGCCATCTGACGTCTGTGGGCAAGCTGCCCACGGTCAAGTACTCGTCAGAAGGTCTCTTTGCGCTCAGTAACGTGGCCATCATGTACGCGTTCATTGCGGACCCAACGCTGTTGTCCAAGGTATGTCAGTGGTTCTCTGCATGGAGGCACTACGGCCATGCTCATGCTGTGGGTATGGATGCAGGGCTACTACCAATGGATCCTGCGCATGGGTGGCGTGACCCACAACGGACTCGAGTACACGGTTCGTCACCAAATCCGTGGAGAGCTCGATGCTGCGGGCAAGCTCGTCGCGTTCCGGACGTGCCAGCCCCACTACCACATGTAAGGATCGGTCCAGGAGCCCATGCGATGCCTCAATTTCACGATCTCTCTGTCTCTTTATAGGGGATCGTGCGTGACCCACGCGATCAAGGAGTGGGCAGCTGGTTTCACGCGCGCTCTGCAGATCTATCTGCCGGTGCACTGCCTCCCCGCCTTGATCTTCCGCTTCAAGCAGCTCCAGCAGGCGCCCGTATCGGCCACGACCAAGGTCTCGTACGCAGTCCTCCGCTCGTCTTCGTTTCTGACCTCGTATCAGGTGCGTAAGCCTTGTGCATTTGGCTGACGCAGCAACGCATTGAGGCTGATGGTTCGCTCTTGAACATGCAGACGCTGGTCCAGCTGGTGATCTGCACCATCCGCAACATGATCCAGCGAGATGTTCCGGCCGAGTCGTGGATCGCTGGGGTACGCAGTTCACTGCACAGGCGCTGGCTAAAGCCAGGCATCTAATATCTCTCTCTTTCGTGGGACCAGCTTTCGACAGGCTTGACGCTGTTCTTCGAAGACCCCAAGCGGCGGTTTGAGCTCATGCTCTACTGCGTACCGCACGCCATGGAAATCGTGTGGAAGGTGCTCAAGCGTCGCGGACTCGTGCGCTATGTCAAGCACAGCGAAGTGGCGCTCTTCTGTGTGTCCATGGCCATGATCATGTCCAGCCCACCGCAATACTTTAAGCCCACGTACCTTCGCATCCTGCGTTTCGTCTTCGGTCGTCACGTTATTTAAGGGAGACAGTGGCCCTTGCAACACATCCGCTCAAGGGAATGGCTACATGTAGCCATTTCGCCAGTCAGAGTTGTTTCCTGAAGCACCAATGCAAATTCTTTCCATTTCCAAACAACGCATCCGCCACTCTCTTTGACCTTTCAAACTAATAATAACACCCAAGCTCTCCTTCAATTCCCCCCTCACCCTGCTCTCGTTGCTCGTCCTCTCTCTCTCCCTGGAACGTCTCGCGCTCTTCCTCAGCGCTGCGTCTTCAGCGCTGGACGACCGTCGATCGCTCCGTTCTCCGCCCATTTCCTGCCGTTGAAAAATGGGACTTGCCTAACTCCCTCTTGCATCGCTTGCTTGGCAGTCTTTAAATCAGCCGAGTCTCGCGATACGAAGACGGTCCTCCGGCAGAGCTTGCCGAGGCGAACGCCTTGCCGTCCGAGTCGATGTCGTTGCCTCGGCCGGGCATGTTCTCCTTCGGGTACTGCTGCTGCTGCATGTCAATTGTGCCGCTGCGGCCAGCATGCCGACGCAGCCCATGCACGATGCACAGCACACACGGCTCCTTGTCGCAGCTGAGTTGATGCACGCGGCACCGGTCGCCGCCGCCATTGCTCACCACAAACTTCTCGCAGTGCTCATGGCGGCAGCGGGGCGCCATCATGTGGTGCACACAGCCACTCACACTGGGGTTGCTGGTGCTGTAGCTGCAACCTTCGAACGCGCACTGCCGCTGCATGGCGTGGGTCTCGCAGAACTGCGGCGAATGCACCAACACATTGCAGGTCGGATGCCAGCACAGCGAAACCCGAGAATGCGCCACGCAGAGCGTAGCGGAGCCACTGCCCGCAGTCGATTGCGAGCAGCCAGTGAACTGGCAGGCGCCCACGCCCGAGGACGATGACGGTACGATGTTCTCGCTCCCCAAGTCCAGCACAGCCGAAGCCGACGGACCGCTCTGAGCGCCCTCGCCCTGCAGTCGGAAATGCCGTTTGCACAGGCCGCGCTTCTGGGCCTGCTTGTCGCAGCCGTCCATGCGGCAGAAGTACTTCTTCATTTTGCCGCCACCGGCCGTGGGGCTCGTTTGCTGGAGCTTGGCCTCGTTGGCCGCCGCGACGGCCGCGTTCCAGGCCTGCTCCTGCCGCTCCGTGATCTGGCGGGACCGCAGTGTGAGCTCGTCCACAGACAGCGATCCGTCCTCGAACGACCGAATGTGGGCCTCGCACAGGCCGCCGCGCGCGCTGGTCTGAAGACAGTCCTTCACGCGGCAGCACTCGCGGCTGTTGCCGCCGTACTTGCTGATGCCGCCGTCGTCCCAGCCGGTCTCTGTCAGCGCCCGCTGCTGCTGCTGCATGGCCACGGCGTCCGCTGTGGACCAGGACGCGCCGCCGGACGACACTTGATCGCCCACAGAGACCACGAGCGGCGAGAACAGACTCTGGCACGACTCGCAGTAGTCCCGGCCGTCAGTCTCGCGCGAGCACATCGGGTTGCTGCACTTGGTCGAGCGGCCGCTGTCCACTGCGGACGCGTAGGCCTCACTGCCGCCGGCCCCGCGGCGCTTGCCGTTAAGGATGAACAGCGCCTGCTTGGCTTCGTTCTCTCCTGCGGATGCGGCTTCGCCGCCCATGCGCGGGGCAAAGCTGCTGCTATTACTACTACTATTGGCGGCCCCGAAGACGCGCTCGTGCGCTACACAGAGCTCGCCCGGCCGGGCCACGGGGTTCATGCAGCTCGTGAACTGGCAGGTGGCCAGGCCGCCGCGGGCCGCCGCCGAGCTGCTCAGGTGCTGCTGCATCTGGCTGGCCTGCTTCTCGTGGTAGAGACACAGCCCCGAGGCCTGCGAGGACGCATGCTCGCAGCCAGGAGTGCTGCACTGCGTGCGCTCGGCGTCGCGCAGCATGCTCATGTCTTTCGCGCTGGCCACGGGGCTCTTGGCCCGGCTGCTACTGCTGCTGGCTGTGGGCGTGGTCATGAGCACGTCCTCGCCACCGCCGTGAGCCGAGCTGGACGGTGAGCCGCCGGCGGTCTGCGGCTGGCCGTCGCGCGAGAGATTGTGCTTCTCGTAGTAGTGCATGGTGCACAGTCGATCCCGCTGCGAGTTCTTGGTGCAGCTCGGATGTGTACACCGCCGAATATCCTTCTGCAGACGCGCCAGAATGTCCTCGTAGCTGTCGCTGGTCGTAGCCGCGAGCTCCTCGGCCTGCTTCATGACCATGTTGCCGTGCGTGCGGCACAAATGGTTCCGCTGCGAGTGCTTCTGGCAGTCCGGGTAGCTGCACATGGTGTACGCGCTGTTGAGCCGCCGCTTGTTGATGTGCTTGGGCAGGCGGCCCGTGGCCATGAGCAGCTTCTCGTGGCCGCGACAGTAGCCGCGGCCCTGGTCGTTCTTGAAGCAGCCAAACGTGCGGCACACCGGCACGTTCTGCGCGCGGCTGGCCAGAATGTGGTGCAGCGCCTCCTTGCCCTGGGCCAGGTGCTTCTCGCACATGGAGCTGTTCACCAGCGCCTTGTCGCGGCAGCCCGGGAAGCCGCAGGGGGCCACGATCACATGGCGGTTGCAGAACTTGCCGTACGCCTGCAGCACGCGCGCGCGGTTGGGGCAGTGGTGGAACTGGCACTTCTCGTTCTTCTCGTCGATCTTGCGCTGTGTCAGGTCCGGCTCCTCGCGAGCGTCCACATAGCGCGAGTAGTCGCCGGCGGATGCGGTCGCGGCATCCGCACTCGCTCCCGACGGTTGCGACCCGTCCGCACGTGGTTGTGGTGGACCTGCAGCTCCAGCTGTGGCCACGGAGGCGGTCATCGAATCGTCTTGGTCGCTAGCGCGACCCGGTGGCCGTTGCGATTGCTGCTGTGGCTGTTGTTGCTGCGGCTGCTGCTGCATGACGAGACCAGACGGTCCGACCTGGTATTCGGTTCGAGGACCTCCGCCGCCGCTGCTCCCACTGTTCATGCCCATGGGCTCCGCGAATGACGTCATCTCGTACGTCGCGGCGCCCATGACCGCAGCCATGTGACCATCCTCGCGAGTGCGATCGTCCATGGCTGTGGGGTTTTGATTGGTCAGGATCTCACCAAATTCGAGCTCGAGACCTCCACTTTGTGGCTTGAACGGAGCGCTGTTGTTGCTGTTTGGGTCCATTGTGGGCCGCCAGTAGCCAACGGAGGCTGTGTCATGGGTGGCGGTTGGGCCGCCAGTAGGTGCGGCCATGCCCGTATGTGGCTGCGGCTGATACGCGCGGATGGAAGACTCCATGTCACTCATGGTCATGCTCAGCCCCATATTGAGATACGCTGACTGCTGCTGTTGTTGTTGTTGCTGCTGTTGCTGCTGCTGTTGCTGTTGAAGATGATGTAGCGTGGCCGCGCCGTACGAAGTCGATGGGGGCTGCATAGCGCGACGGTCGCGCGGTTGCATGTTGCCCCCGCTACCGATGCCCGCAGGCATTTTACGTTGCATGAGTTGGTGCCCACTTGCTTCCGGGTTCGAGTACGACGAGGGCGCACGCAGAGGAGTCGCGAGGAGCGGCGCCGGCATGCGGGTGGGCGTGCGACCGCTTTACGAAAGACTTGCGCGTGGAATACAGCAATCGCCTTCGCGGGTGTATAATACGGTGTCCTCCGCGAGACGTGGGTGGAGAAAAGGAACTCAGGGGCGGAGGAGGGAAGAGAGGAGCGGCGGGGGGGGGGGACGGGGGTTCCCTTGGCAACTTGCGTGCGTGCGTGCGGTCGCTCAGGGAACACAGGCGGGCTTTTTTCTTCTTCTCTTTTCTGTTTTTTATCTTCGTTTCCTCACTGGTGGATAAAGCTTACGATACTGTACACTTCAACGTTACAAGTGTGGATACAGGACCGCAGGCAAGCCATTTCCACACGAGGAATACAAACGTCGTAGTGCTCGAGGAACATCGAGGCATAAGCATTGAGAATCGCAGGAATTCGTGATCATGCGAACAGCTCATCTTTGAACAAGTTGGACCTCGCAGACCACGACTGTGTACGCATGCAGGATAACGTAGAAAATGCAAAATGAAAATTACGGCGAATAAATGAGCCATCTTGAAGTGGGCGCCATGGCTGTGTTCCGATTGCCTCAATCTGCCCGCACAAATTATGAAGGGTAGTTTAAATCCTGGTTTCGTCAAGCGGGGTCTGGTCTGACAACCGACGGTAAAATACAGTAGCGGTGAAATTTAAAAAAATAGAAGGGAAGAAAGGAGGTCTCCTCATGCTGAGGGGGCGGGCTGGATGATGTTCCAGCTCCCTTGACTGGGTTGACAGGGTGCACTTTGGGCCCCTAGCCCTGAACGAAAGTGCTTCCTCTCCAAGACACGAGGTCACATAGCCCACGTGAAAGCTGCATCATCTGCGGCACGCATCTGTGTACTGTATGCTGGGTGATTAGTTAGCTTTGGCACTGTCTCTTCATGCGCGAGGGAGGGAGAACATCCCAAAGTTTGTTTTCCCGTCGTTGGACTTGGAGAAAAAACTCACATGAATCCTCTTGTGAAGGTGAAGGTGCCCACACATTCCTTTTCCCCTATTCGCCATTTCCATCCACGAGGTTGATTGGAGATACGAAAAACTGATAAGCCGTTGTTCAGTCAATCTCAGCATTTCCTTGTGAAATCAATTCCGTGCAAAATAGTTCTTCAGCTCATGTTGGGCTGCAAGAGCCAAAAACGTCAATGAGGCGGCCCACATGAACCCAACTTTGGTCTGTACATAGGTAGCAGGAGCCACTTCTTATGAAGTTTACTGTAGATAAGTATAACTTGGATTGCAAATATGTACTGTATAATACGAGCAGTGATATCCTGCACCGTACAGTACCAACTATATAAATAAATGATTCGACACTAAGCATTACACTAGAAATCAGAAAGACACGCGAAAATTAATATCCTTTGCAACTCAAGATCCGGCAACGCGAGGGGGAGATGGCATGCGTGCGAGGAGCTCTTGCACATTGAAGTGCGCCAGAGCTCATGAATGAATGCTTGGGCTTCACATGTGGCAGCGCCGAATCCCTCCTATGCTGTCCAGTTGGATGACGTTGGTGAGGCAGTCAATGACTGCTGCCTAATCTGTGACTCAGTGTGCGCAGCCTAATCTTCCTGGTGAGATGGTGTGGGTAAACTTGTGTGTCATTTGTGTATTTCTTTCGGGGTTTGTTTGACGCGATTTGAGCGAAATTGAGCGTGTTGAAGTGTCAGCGTCGTTTGGGTTTGAGCAAGTCATGTCACTCCAGTCCACCCCTCAATACGTAGAAAACGTCAGTCGCGACACGACATAAGTGTCCGAGAAGAGGAGCCGCTTTGTGTGCATCGCTGATTTTTGCTTGGTTCACTTTGGGCCGGTGGCCCAAAACAACCCAACTCACACGATGATCAATCCGTGGTACCGTAACGTATACAGGGCAAAATTGCGCATTTCACTGTCACAATTAAAATGCTTAAACTAGGACGATCATTCCACCAAACATAGTTTTAGGTATAGCGACCTAAATTACGAGCCGACAAAGCTAGGAGCGTAAACCGGTTACGCAATAAGTCTAGTATTCGGGTCAGTCACCAGTCAAATCCACGGCCAACATGCTGCGTCGCCATGGTATGAGTCTGCTGCGCACCGCCTCGCGTGCTCGCACGGGCGCTGCTCTGAGTGCCCAGAGCACTGCCTGGTCCAGCGCCAATGTGTCTGCTCTGCGTCCCTGGCAGACTGTGCGCTTCTGCTCCTCCGCCAGCACGGACGAACCCAAGCAGGAGCCCACGCTCGTGTACGAAGGCCCCATGGCGCGCACTGTGCGGATCATGAAGGGCGTGTCCGTGACGTCCTGCATCCTCACGTCCATCGGCATGCCCACGCTCTGCATGATCAGCGAGCAATCGGCCTCTGTGGTCGGAAAGGTACGCTGCTCTATCGCTGTCTAAGGAGTGAATCCTACAGCAGGCGTTCTCATCATGCTCTCCTCTTCTGCTTCCAGTGGGCCATGTGCGGCACCGTCATGGTACGTCATCGCTCTCTCTCTGCTGCCACACGGCTGCCTATGGAGCTCCACTCACCTGAACGTTACCCTGTTCTCTGCAGCTCTTTGGTCTGGGCACGACGTCGCTCTTCCACTACCTGTTCAAGCCCTACGTCATCCGCATGTGGCTGGCGCGCGACCCCGTGCACCCGGAGAAGAGCGAGGTCACGGTCCAGACGGTCACGCTGTTCGCGCAGCTGACCAAGTCCAGCTTTCTGCTAGGCGAGACCGCGCCGCCGGCCAAGTCCATGCACCCGATGCTGTCCTTCCAGGCGCGCGGCAAGGACTTCTTCATCCACCCCGAGTGCTTCGAGGACCGCGACCTCGTGGAGAAGCTCACGGGCCAGCCGGCGCCGCCGCTTCCTGAGAGCGAGGAGGAAGACAACTAGGTCCTTCAAGCCAACCAGATAGAAAGCAACAAGAAGCCATTCCAATGTGTTCAATCGCGTTCGACGTCTTCGATGTAGTCGTAGCTGTTGAGCGCGTCTTTGCCCTCCACGAGCTTGTCTGTAAGCACCACCGACGGCGGAGGAACGGCCAGCTGGCTGATGGGTTTGTCGTCATCATGCGCTGCTGACTCGTCTTCCTGGTCCGATAGATCGGCCACAGACTCCACTTCTTCTGAGATCTCACTTGGCACAGCAAATCCCCATGAGACGGAGTCAAGACACACACACCGATTGCAGCAACAAGCACGCTGTACCTGACAACTTCCTCCTCCTCAAAGTCGCTTCCGTACGGATCGTGCTCCTCGCCGGCCTTGCTGTCTTCGTGGTCATCCTGCTGCTGCAATTCGGCCTGCAGCGAAGCCTTGAGCTGCTGGAGAACGCCGCTTTCGTCTTCGGCCTCCATGGCCTTGAGCTTGGCGTCCAAAGCGTTCAGACGCGCGGCCTCGCCATCCTAAGTGCACGTTGACCACATGCCTATCAGCCCCACTCGATCCATGCCGCAGACTCGGTCCTCCGCCCACACAAACGCACCTCATCCGAGTCTTCGTCATCGAAATGAGCTCCGGCCGTCGTCGTAGAAGTGACCGGCGGTGGTAGCATTTGCTCATTCTCCCGTTCTGCATCAAAGGCCGAGAGTTTGGACGGCACAGGAGGAGGACGCTTGACCGATTCGTCTTCTTCCTCGCTCTGGTCCTCCTCATCTCGATCCTTGTCAGTGTTTTGCCGCTGCGCTTCCACAGCCACCGGGTCCTTCTCTGGCAGCGTGAAATCGCTCGTGCTGTAGTCCTGGCTGTAGTTCACACTGGCCGATTGCTCCTCCTCCGCCACAGACTCTTCGATCTCTGATCCACTCAGGATCTCTTCCTCAGCCATGCTCTCCTCCATGTTGGCAGTCTCTCGATGCGCTTGGTCGTCGTCCTCCGTGGCCGAATATGGTGGCGCCACCAGCTCTTGTCGTCTCCCCGACGGCTTCCAGTCGTCGTCCTCTTCCTGCCGTCGGTCACCAGTACTATTGGACAGCGCAGTCTGCTTTGCATCACAGCCATAATGACTCTCAACAGCCACTGGTGAGGCCGTATCCTTGGCCCGCACCGAGTCGCTCGTGTCCCGAGCGTCCGGTTTGTCGTCTTCACTCTGGAGAAGTCGCTCCAGCACATGAAGAAGCACAGGCCGCTGGGTCTTGCCGCCCGTGGCAAGCCCAAGCTTGGCTCGCACGGACGCAGCGAATCGGTCTGCCTCGGGCGCAGGCCGACTCGCTTCCGACTGAAGAACTTGCAGCGCGTGCTCGAACTGGAAAAACGCCAGGAAGTCCATGACGATCTCCAAGGCCATGAAGCTCTCCTCCTGCGCAAAGGCCTCCAGCTGCGGAGCGTTCGGATGGCGCTCGAGTTCCCCCTGTTCATGCATCACATCAAACACAGCCGCACGCAATTGCGCCTGTCACCGAAGCAGCGTCAGTACTACTGTGCGCCCACGGAGCCGCAGCTGCAGTACTACGCCCACCTTGATCTTGCCCAGGACGCCGCGATCCGTGAGCGTGCTGGTGACATGCGCCTTCAGCTGCAGCTCGTCGTCCGTCGGGTCCATAGGGGTCGCGCCCATCTGCCTGCAATGAACGGTCGAGACCTTTCACAGAATTGAATTGGGACCAGAGCTGTATGATTCGTGGAGGCTACATTAAATGGGGGACAGGGCCAGCCAGCCAGCGCAGGCGTGCTGCTGCTGCTGCTGTTGTCTGGACAGCGGATGTGCAAGTGCCTGGCCAGTGAAGCCAGGCTGGTTTAATAGTATCATGTGGACACAGCCGAGCGGTCGTGCGCTTCCTGCCGCAGCATCTCGCCGTCCGTGCAAATATCATCGTACAGCTGCTCAAAGACCACCGACGAGAAGGGCGTGAAGCTGGCCGCGTAGGTCCAGAGGCACGTGCACAGCTCATCCCACTCGCGGACCGTTATCCGCTCGTCCTCCTTCACCACGAGCTCGTCGATCGCACTGCCGATGGTCGTGATGTACTTGTACACCTTCTCCACCACCACCTCGTCCTTCTGGTTCTTGGACCAGTCCGCCATGATCTTCATCTTCTTGAGGATCTGGCGGATGTCCTTCAGCTTCTTGCTGGGTTTCCACTTCTCCAGGCATTCCTCTTCGTTCAGCGCAGGCTTCATGGGCCGACCCACCGCCGCGCCTGCGTGGTGGTTGTTCTCGGTCTCCTTGTGGTGCGGCTTGCTCTTTTTCCGGGGCGATTGCGTTCCGACACTGTTCGCGGAGCGATCGATCGAAGCGGATCGCTTGCGTCGCGGTTTGGAGTCATCTACTGCTGTGGCCGATCCGATCTCGCCGTCCTCGGGCTCATCGTCATGGGTGGCGCTCCTACCAGCGACCAGTGGTGGCGACGAGATCGACGGCTTACGCGGCCGTTCACTAGCACCTGAACTCGTATGCTGTGTGTGTGATCTGCGAATGGAATCCTCTGCAACACCACTGGTTTTCGGCTCGGACGAACCGCCGCCGCCAGTCTGGCGAGCAGCGAAGCGTTCAGCTGCGCGCTGCATGCGTCCTTTGCTAGAACCGTTGTTGATGATCGCACTGAGCTGAGCGCCAAGCGACTGGTTCGCGTTCTGCGGGCCAGCAGCCAGAATGCTCGCGGCATGCACAATCCGTGGCTCGCCCGAGTCGTCCGGTGGCGGCAGCCTCTTCAGCAGATTCTCGGCGCGCTTCTTCAGCCGCTCGCCCTTGAGCGCTCGCTGCTGTTGCATGTGCAGCAGGTCGTCGTTCAGAATATCCTCCCAGCCGCCAAAGCCGTGCACGTGGATGCCGAGCAGCAAGGCTGTGTCCTTCTTGCTGTTCCAGTCGTGCTCCTTCTCGGCCCAGGTCCACGGAGGGAAGTCCTTCGGAATGCCCAGAATCGGCAGATCGCACTGCTTGGCGATGAGCACGTAGGCTCCGTTCACGCCGCTGCTAGACACGCTGGCGTCGCGCATGGCGCGCTGCACCGCCACGCGCAGCTTGAGGTTCTCGTACAGCCGCTCCACAACCTGCGACGGTTTGATCTCCACGTCCGCGAACTTCATCACGTCCTGCTTGTCTTCAATGCATTTGCTCACGCGGTCCGTGATCTCGGTCGCGATGCTCAGCAGCTTTTCCTCCGACATCTTGGTCGTGGTCGTCAGATGCGAGCGCACGACGAAGTTGGCCAGGCGGTAGTCGTCCGCATAGCTGCTGCGGTTGGCGCGCACAATGCCCACGTCGGTCAGGTCCCCATAGCGCAACATGCCACGCAGCAGTGCACGGATGACTTTGCCATCGGGCTTGACATCCACAATGCGGGGCTCGATCTTGGGCTCCAGTTTGGCCGCGGCCGGTACCGACTCCAGCTTGGGCTGCTCCATGTAGGAATCTAGCAAGCGACACACAGCGTCAGTGGTGGACCATGCGTTGGAGACCGTAGGCAGAGCTGGACTCACCAAGATCGTTGGCTGGTGCGCCTCCGTTTGCGGTCTGCTTCATGACTTTACCTGCCGATATATTGGTGACCATGCCGGTGGTGGAACCGGACGTTGACGACGCCACTGGCTTCTTGGGCTTGGCTGGCGCGGCCGCATTGGACCGGCGGTTGCCAAAGACCTTGGCCGCCAGACGCGATCGCGCCGAGTTAGGTTTGCCCTTGGGCAGCTTGTACTGCGGCAGACCGATGTTGATGGCGGCCGCATCAGGGCCACCGGCTTCGGGCGAAAGCGCCGGTGAGCCCTTGGGCGGACTCACGCGCGGCACTGCGCCCGTGGGCGGCTTCTTGAGGCCACCACCCAGAAGACTCGAGCCGTTGGAGCCAGCACGACCGCGGTTCTTCTTCAGGTCGCGTTGAATCTCTTCAATCGTGCGGCGATCACGTTTCTTGGTGCCGAGCGCCATGAGTCCGCCCTCCTGGTTCTGCTCACGGAAGCGCGCAGCCGCGCGGTTGGAGTTAACGATGATCGGCTCAGCCAGATCCATGCGCGTGGACGACCGGGCGCTGCTGGCCGCGCTGTCCATCGAGTCCTTGCGGTCGCCCTGATCCTGCTGCGGGTTCTCCTGCTCGCCATCGGACTCCGAGTCGGACGAGTCGGAGGACGACGACGACCCGGAGCTGGATGACGAAGAATCGTCCGAGCTGGAGCTGCCGCCGCCGTTCTCCTTGGTCTGCTCGCCGTCGACGCCGCCGTTGGTCATCGTCTCGTCCTCATCGTCACTCATGACTCGTCGACACTCTGAGGCCACGCACTCGCTCTTAGGGACACAGGAAGCGTCCGCCGCAAAAATTCTCAGGTACTCTGAGGGGAGCGGAGGAGGAGCGGAGAGGAAGGAGGAGAGGAGGGGAGATACGCGGACGTGAAGCGACCTGGATCACGCGCAAGCGCAGGAAACGCGTAATGGCGTTTCGCGCACGCGTTGTGGGGGAAAGCGTGAGTGACTTGCCAGTGCAGTGCGCACTGCGGGCGCCCAGTCCCTTGCATTTGATCGTTTTGATTGGAAGAAATAAGCACTTAACCATCTATTGTGCATTTTATCGGGTATGTGATTGGCTGAAATTGAAGAGCTACGCAGAATTGCATTTTGTGGTACATTCGGGATAAGTTTTCGCGAGTTCCCCGTTAGATGAAGGGGCTCAACCTGCGCGGCGTGGCCGAGTTCTGCCGCACGGTGGTACGCGAGCCGCGGCTGCTGCTGCCGCAAGTGTCAGTGCAAGGTGCGCAGCGTTCAGTTATGCAGGAAAACAGATGCGCGTGGGGCTGAACCGTGTCGTGTGTGTGTGTTGCGCCGGTCGTCGCGGTAATGGATGAATAATGGCTTTCGCTCTCTGGTCACATTAGATTTGAACGAAGTATCATTCCAGACACTCAAGGACCGCGGTTTCCAGGGCGTGGTCTTCGACAAGGACAACACGCTCACGCGTCCGCATCAAGCGGAACTTTCTCCACATTTGCAGGTGCGTGCAACGGCGGCCTGCTGCGCACCTTGCTAGCTGGCTCGTTTACAATAGTCGCGCGGCTGACACTCGCGTGCTCTCTGCTTCTTTCCGTGTGGTCAGCAATCTTTCGCGGAATGCAAGAAGGTGTTTGGCGACCGCGTCGTGATCTTCTCCAACTCGGCAGGTTCAAATGACGACCTTGGCTTCCCCAAGGCGCGCATCATCGAGGAGTCTCTGGGAGTGGCTGTGCTGCGACACAACACCAAGGTGGGTCCATGGCTTGATCTGTGTTCCCTCGAGTCCAGTGCGGCTCCGTTGGGTTTGGAAGCCAGCACCTGCCCATTCACCCGCTTTCTTCCTACTGCTGTGCACAGAAACCCGGAGGCATTGAGCACGTCCAGCAATTCTTCGGTAAGAACGTGGACCCTGCGACCCTTGTGATGATTGGTGATCGCTACTCGACCGACGTCCTTTTCGGCAACCTCCATGGTGCGTAAAGCTTGACCTTCGCGTAAGCATATCAGGCACTACTATACTCGCTGTGCTTACGCATGGTGGTTTGTAATGGAGGAGACTCCACTTGATTGCCGTGCCTAACATCTCTGTTTGGCGTATGTGATATGGCGTAATACCCTACTACCGGTACCACAGGCTTGCTTACCATTCGGACCGAGCAGTTTACGCAGGACGGCGAAAACATTGTGAACCGCACTCTGCAGCGAATCGAAAAGAGTGTGATCCATCGACTTGAGCGGTCGCAGGGGGTCACGCCCAAACGGCACCCGCTCTGGCCCCACGAAGAACAAGACCAGAACGTATAGATGATGAGACACCATAAGAGCAAAAGAAATAGAAATTTGCAACCGCCCGAATCAAGGCAATATTTATCGGAAAAATATCGAGCAGAGTGATTTGTCGGCCATCTGAACCCACCCGCCCTAGCCGCAGCTGCCCACATGGACGTTGAAGCACAAGGGAAAGTGGCGCATCCGTTTCTTAACCTCTCGTTTTGATAGGGAATTTGTATGCCGCGAATCGTTCGTTGCCTTTTGGACCCTTGGACAGAAACCAGACAGTCCATTGGCACACAGCTCAGGGGGTCGGGCGGAGGGGCCGGGCGATGTTTGGCGGCAGAGGAAGTGTGTGAGGGGAACCGCAGTCACTCTTTCAGTCGACATTTCGCAGCGATCCACTGAATCTGTCGCAGTGGACTGCTGTCTGGCTGGAGTTGGGTTCCGCGTTCTCACCAATAGGCTTACGCATTCTCGCATCCCGATAAGCCTCCGTTTTCGCTGCTGCTGTTCTCCTCGTCCATTCTGGTGCGGAAGAGAACGTAATCAGCGCCCAACATCCCACAGTCTCGTCCAGCGTACACGATGGCCCCACTCTCGATCTCGTTCTACCGAAGCAAACGGCAAACACCGTCCACGAGGGGTACGTACACAGCATCCACAGGCGGACGCGTCGCAAGCGGATGGACGACTAACGAGCCATCACTTTGGATACGCCACAGGTTGGGCAATGGACTCCGCACCATCCGCCGCGCCAAGCGTCAAGGCCATGATGGTGCACGCTGAGGATCCGCCACAATGCGAGTTCTACAAGAACATCTGGAACCTGGACGGTCAGGATGACGACGGTCTGCGCAAGCGGACGCGGGGCGGCGACACCAACGGTGCCAGTACAAGGCGGCGCCGCCACAAGAAGCGGTTCCGCGGCCCACTCATCGATATCAGCCAGGTGGCCCACGTGGTCACGAGCATGAGCGACTACCGCCAGGAGTACGCGCCGCTGGAGCTCATGAGCGAGGTGAACGTCTGGGCCAACGACTCGCTCATCCTGTCGGACAGCGAGAGCGACAACGACCAGGACGGCCCCAAGCAGCGCCGGACCAAGATCTACGCCGGCGTGGAGGACACTGATCCGGACAAGATCATGTCGCCCATCGAGAGCGACCCGCGGCCGTTCCGCATCTCGGAAGTGACCGAGGAGGACGACGACGAAGAGCCCGACCGCGCCCCCTCGGTCTGTCTGGATGACCCGGCGCGCGACGAGATGGACGTCAAGCGCGGCCTTAAACGCGGCACCACGCCCGTGATCCGCATGGCCGACGTGAACACGCAGCGCAAGACGCGGAACAACCTGCCGTCGATCGACAGCGCCGTGCCGCCGCCGTCGCTGGCCAACGGCGGCTCAGTCGTCTTCTCGTCCGTGTTCACGCAGGAGCGGCGCGAGTGGAACTGGGCTGCCAAGTTCCTGCTGAGCGTGCACGAGCCCATCCGGCACGCACTGTTCGTCATGGACCGGTTCCTGGAGCAGACCCACCGCGCTAGCGACGCCGCGACGCTCGAGAGCCACGTGACCAGCTTCTTCGTGTGGTTCAAGACGTACTTTGCTGAGTACCTGCGCTGCCAGCACGAGATCAAGAAGTCCGTGCTGCTGCCGCTGCTCACGATCAAGTCGACCACAAAGCAGGAGATCCTGCACACGTACGAGGATATTTATGCCAGTCTGGACCAGATCCAGGAGCAGGAGCGCGCGCTCTACTGGACCGGCGGCAACAACGACTTCCCGCTCTGGCAGTCGCGGCTGGACCTGCTGCAGCGAGAGGTGCGGCGGCTCAACCTCACGCTCTACGCGGTGCTCAACCTGGAGGAGAACACGCTGAGCGTGGCGCTGACCGACACGTTCACGCACAAGACGTTCCACTCGTACGTCATGCCGCGCATCTTCCGCTCCATCAAGGCCAAGCGCGTGGTCGTGCCTTGGATCCTCGAGCGCAGCAAGGTCTGGGGCGGCCAGGAAGAGCAGCGCAGCATCCAGGGTATGCTGCCTTTCTCGGCTAAGTTCATGTACCGCAAGATCTGGCGCCCCTACTTCATGTCCAACGTGGCGTTCGCCATGAAGAACCTCAACGAGTTCGTGGACACGTCGCCGTCGTCGCCGTTCTTGACCTCGGACCGGCGCGAGGACACTGGCTGCAGCATCCAGTGAGCAGCCTGAGCAGCCCTTGCGATGCTTCGCGATATCTCTATTTATGCAACAGCCAAGCACCACCAACGGCCGGACCCGATTCATCCCCCCAGACTCTTCTCAAGAGCGTGGCCGAGCACCAGAGGAAGGAGTCTCGTACAAACCCCACCATCCACTGCGTAGTATTACATGTAGCGCCTCGTTGTAGTACTACTATGTCAACCGAAGAAGCAGGTTACTACTAGTTAACCATCCACATTTACTTATGTAGTTTGCCTCGTACTCGCACTGAATCATCTCTCTATCGCTGGACAGTAGGACACGGCAAGCAGGACGCACGAGGCATGTCGGTCGCGCTGTTCATTTACGCGTCGTCTTCAAACGGGCTCTCCACGTCTTCGTGGGGAGAGACTTTGGAGCGCGTCGCACGCGTCTTGGATCTGGAATTCTTCTTCGGCATCGACAGTTTACCCTTTGCATGGCCTCCACGTCGTTTCTTCGTGGGAGGAGTTTCATCCGCAGCTTCGCTGGGGGTGCTCACAACCACTGGAGTTGGAGTGGGCGTTGAGGATGCAGGCGAAGGGCCAGGGGACGGAGTCGTTCGAACAGTTAGATTAGCCGTCTTGGCTGTTGGTTGGGTCTTTCGTTGCGCATTCCCAGTCTAAGCAAACAAATGAGTTAGAGATCATGCACAGGTCTACACATCGAAGCATGAACTAGCAACATACCGATTTGCCTTCTACGCATTGCTTGCAAAGCCACGCGTCCTTTGCTCGTCGAGACATCTGGCGTGATGACATGTTGACGCATTTCGGGTGGTACTTGGAGCTGCAAGAATCGCAGCTCAGAGACAGACCTTCGTCCTTCTCGTCCTCGATCCCGCAAACGCAAAATGTTTTTGGCTCCACCCGCTTGGCATCTGCATGTGTCTTGCAGTACATGGAATAGGGCGTGTCCATGCATTCGCCACCACTTTCAAATGCGCAGCGAAGGTGAAAGTTCGAACGGCACTTGTCCACGACGCAACCGACTGTGGCACCCAACTGCTTGCATGCTGTGCATCTGAGCTGACGTCCTCGCTTGATTGCGCGCGCTAGATTGCAAAACGTGCCATTGCTCTTTACGTACACCTCTGGAGAATGCAACGCGCAGTTCAAATGTGCGTAAACCATCTCGACCGACTTATCCGAAAATTGAAGTCGGATTGGGTCTTCGATAAATGGGCCTTCGATGACCTGAGCTGTCGAATTTGTTCCAGTTTTGGCTTCGGGGACAACTTCTTCTCCAGTGTGACAGAAGGCACACAGCTTTTCTTCGGCTTCGGCATCGCGATCACGCTTTCCCAGTGTTTGCTGGTCGGTCTCTTTCCTTACATTGATTTGTGGATTGGCCTTAGTCGCACTTTCACTGGGTTTGCGCTCAGGCTCCTTGACTTTTGTCATCTTTTCATCTTCAGCATTGTTGGAAGTAGACTTCGTATCAGCAACTTGTTCTGCTGTTCCGTTAGCGGCAGGTTTCTTCGTACGCAGATGACTCGCACAAATCATTAGGTTCGTCGACAGACGGATAAACTGCTCCGACGATGTAATGCACTTGGCATGAAACGACTTAGCACAGTGGATACAGCTGATAACAGGCATCTTCTTCTTGTGATTCGTGCGAGTCTGCTGCTCTTGAGGGCATCCATGGCAAAAGTGGCTAGGACACCGGAAGCGCTTTTTTCCAACCCATTCAACGCGAGGATGTTTCGCAAGGCATCCTTTGTGATAGAAGCGACCGCATTTTGCCATGGAGCATTGGATCACACCAAACTCAACACCCATATCACCCACTTGCTTGCAAATCAGACACATATGCCGTCCGACAGCACAGTCAGGGCAAAGCCAATGCTCGTCTTCAGGTTCGGTCTTCATTCCAATGCACTCCAAATGAAATGAGCGATGACATGGTCCATCGCACAAGAGAATCAATCCGCCGTCACCGCACAAGGTACACAAATCATCACTGTCATTGATGACACCACCAGAGAAAGCTGCAGCTGTATCGAATGCTGTAGTAGGAGCCTTTCTCTTTTTACTCGACCCCTTTGATTTCGGGCTGGGCGCTTCTTTTTTGACAGCGCCACGCTTGGCTTTCTTTTTCGGGCGACCTTTGCCGTTTTCCAATTCCGAATCCTCGTCGTCCTCGTCGTGGCTCTCAACCTCGTCCTCTGATTCACTTCCGCCATGTGCATACGCAGCTAATTTTAGTTTGCGTCGCTTGTTGGTTGAACCATTTTCAAACACAGAGGGTTCCTCTCGCTTGGTCGGCAGGCGACAGCTACGCGTGCGAGATTTCTCCAATTTGAAAAGGTATCCTTTGACTATATCCAATTGCTCAGTTGAAAATTCCTTCTTGTACTTGGTTGTGACTGCATGGAGAACTTGGATCGCAATATCATACTCGTGCGTAAGATTCGAAGCTGACTTGTTGCTGTCTTCGCTGGGATTTTTCATTTCTGCAGCCAGTTCGCTCAGAGCAATATCAAGGTTGCTAATAAATTTAATCTTCGACTGACGCGAGCTGATAGCACTTCCATCTTCTAATTTTACGCTGAGCATTTCCACTGATACAGCACCAGGCAAAACCTTTTCCCAGAAATTTGGATCATCCACAGAGAGCTCACCTGTAGATCCTTCGGCTACAAATGACGATCGATCGACTGCCATACCACCCAACGACTTGCGCTTCGGACCTTTCATCGGCGACTTGCGCTGCGAGACGTCAGTTCCGTCTTCACTTTTATCCACACTTGCTTGATTGACAACCAAAACACGCGCGTTTTCTTTCAAGATTGTCTCAATATCACGTTCGGCAAATTGTTTGGATGCTGTGTCATCATCTTCCATCAACGCGTATGCACCACGCTTCAGAAGCTCAACCAACTGCTCTGCGGACGGCTTTTCAATTTGAGCGGTCTCGCTGAATGAAGCTGTGCCAAGAACGGCGTGCTCAAGGCCCAGTTTTTGAGATGCACGATCAAACATCTCACTTTCGTACGTATTGCGCGTAACAAGGCGATAAATTTGGACGGATTTCTTTTGGCCAATACGATGGCAACGCGCTTGGGCCTGCAAATCATTTTGCGGATTCCAATCACTGTCAAAAATGATCACGGTATCTGCCGCGATCAAGTTGATGCCAACACCTCCGGCTTTCGTACTGAGCAGAAACACAAAAGACTTCGAGTTTGGGCGGGAAAATCGATCGATCGAATTTTGACGGACACTCCCACCAGTCGAGCCATCTAGCCGTTCGTATCCAAAGCCATTGAACTCGCAATATCGCTCGAGCAGATCAAGTTGCTTCAAAAACTGGCTGAAAATCAGGACTTTGTGACCTTCACGCTTCAGTTTTGGTAGCAATTTTGAGACCAAGACGAATTTTCCGGACGACGTGATAGTCTTTTCCATTACATCAGCAGGGCTAGGATGGTTTCCAAGCTCTTCCAATTCACGATCTTCGACACCCTTGATCAAGAATGGATGATTACAGCACTTGCGTAACTGTAGCTGAATGTTGTTCAGCGTCGGGAGCCCGTTCTTCGTGCCTCGGTACAGGAAGCTTTTATTTTTGTCGTAAATGGCACGGTAGTATTGCTTCTGGAGCGTAGTCAATTCCACGGCAATGATGGTTTCCTCCTTTGGTGGAATACTCTTTTCAACATCTTCCTTGACGCGGCGCAAGATGTATGGCCCAAGCAGCTTTTGCAGTTCTTCAACCTGCTCCTGTGAGCGGAGAGTACCAAAGTTCGCGTTGAATTGCTCCAGACTGTCAAACTTGACCGGCTCTAAATAATTTAAGAGTACCCAAAGTTCTTGGGTGTTGTTTTGTAGCGGGGTGCCAGTCAGCAGGAGCTTTCTATCACAATGGAGCACGCGCATTTGCTTAAGCACACGAGACCCAGCACTCTTCAGACGATGAGCCTCGTCCACAACCACAAGACGCCAATGAATGTGTTCAAACTCTTCGAAATCAGCCAAAACTGTTTCAAACGTAGTCAGCAAAATGTGAAACTTGAAAATAGAGTTCCCCAAGCCAGGATAGTACCACTCAGTATCGCGAATGATACTGCGCATATCTTTCGCAGTAAACTTGCTGCTACGATCACCGATATCGTGGTAAACACAAACGTTCAGATCCGTCCAGCTTTCAATCTCACGACGCCAGTGCCCAATAGTGGACAAAGGAACCACGATCAAATAAGGTCCACGAATCGATTCTTCACTTTTCAAATGCTCAATGAATGAAACCACCTGAACAGTCTTTCCGAGACCCATTTCATCTGCCAAAATGCATGATCGTTGCGCTTTGAAGCAAGAGACCATCCAATTAAGCCCTTCGACTTGATATGCGCGCAGCGTTCGCCCTCCCTTGAACGTTGGCGACTGTTCATAAGGAACGAATTCATTCTTTTCGGATACTTCAGCCTTCGATTTGTCACCACTCTTCGATTTCTCAGGAAGAAAACTTGCAAAATGTTCATGCGGGTCGATACTGTTATCCACGATCCCTGCGTACAGATGTTGCATGGGTCCAGAAGGCGCCATGTAGTTTGAATGTGCTGCGAGTACTTCTGACGATGCAACCGATTGCTCAGACGAAGATACACCCACCTTCAGCACTGGCTTAAAGGCATTGTAGCTAAACGGAATAAACTCCGTAGCTTCCGCTGCATTTTCTAGCGCATTTTCAATATTTCGGGTAACTTGCTTGGCTTGGCAATACGGTGGGTACATAAAGGCCGGACGGCGTGAATGGAAGTGGAAGAGGATGAAATCCATGGAACGACCAATCATCCCAATCACATCCTTGAAGGACATACCAGCAACGGATACGTGGTTAACTGCAACCAGTCCGTCACCGATTGAAATGACTTGAGACGCTTCTGCAGGGCCGATAGTTCCTGAAGGTAAATCTTGAAATCCGAGAACTGTGGCATTGCCATCATCGCCAACACCAAGTCGCATGCCAAGTCCAAATGGTGTTCGGCGCAAAGCAACACTAAACTCACTAAAGGTCGGGAGATCCTTGTATATGTTGGCTGGATACACCGAATTAAACTGGACGCGGGGAATAACGCGCTCCAGTTCTGTGGGGTATCCGAGAGCCACATGCTCCACAAGTGAGCTTAAAACATCGGTGACTTCGTCGTCGGATTTTTTCTTAAAGAGCAAATCATCTCCACCATCATTTTCGGCTTCTGTATCGACCATTCCCGGGTACACTGGTGCAAGTGGACGAAATCCTCGAAGCATACCTTCGTCTTCCTCTTCCTCGTCATCATCAGACGACTCAGATGCGCTTCCGTCTTCCGAATAATCTTCGTCGTCTTCAAGTGGCTTTGCAACTCCACTCAAATATTGCTTCTTGCAAACATACGCGTTCGTGAACACACCACATTGCTTGAGAACATCCTTGTCTGGAGTATGGTTGTTTAGCAAGCAGTGAAAAGCAAAAAGCTGGGCTTTCACTTGCTCAACCATTCGTAGCTTGCGGTATTCTTTGCTTCCATACGCCTTGTCCAGAGTCTTAATCTCGCGACTGCAGTCACCAGAGTGCTCCCACCCAAGCGTACAAAAGCGATCTTTCTCGCAAACCTTTCTTGCAGCATTGTTCAAAAGCAAGCGGTTGCGCTTTGCACAACATGGTAACTGGCACGTACTTTCTGCAATCTCTTTTGGGGTCGGAATACGACTGAACTTGAAGTAACGCTGAATTTGTTCGTCGTCACCAATGTCTTCAGGTCGTTCCCAAGTGGAGTATCTTACTGACATACCAATCCATTTGACCAGGAAAAAAGTAGCCCGATGATTCGCTGGGCTGTTGCCTACAACGGAATCCTTAGCTTTTGCGCTCGGACTTTTGCCAGTAGCCTTCCGGTTGAATTTCTTCTCTCCTTCAATGGAACGGCTTAGCACATTCGGAAGAACAGGCGCCGTCTCGATAGGCTTGATTGGCAGAGTCTTCTGTTCATCTTGACCCTCAGCTGGTGTCTCAGCCGCATTGACTTGAACCTCGCTTTGCTCAAAACTTGCTTTCTTCGCAGCTGCAGCGACTTCAAACTTGTTGCGCACCGTGCAGAAAGAGCAATACCATTCTCCCACTGGCAACGTCGTAATTTCCGGGGTGGAGCAACCCATATGAATTTCACCATCGCAGCGATCGCACAGCAGAAGCTCCTCACTGTTGTCGTTGCTTTGGCAAATGGTGCAGCCTGTTTCCCAAGGAGACCACAGATCGTAGCTGTCTTCGCCTTCTTCGCGAAATTCAGCCTTCAAATCAGCGTCTACGGCCTTGTCGCCGGAGTGTTCGAGGGTCAACCAAGCAGACGGACACAAAATCCAGTCATAAAGCCACTTTTCAAAGCTCTTCAGCATCTCATCGGCGATGAGCCAGATATCAGATCCTTCAGCATTGAATTCCTTGCAATTGTTGAACACAAGACGACAATCTGCTGCAAACAGGTCCACAGCAGCAGGGCCCACGTAGTAGCTTTCTCGCGCAAGTCGGGTTCCAATTGTACCTAAATCCATCGGGTTTGTAATGATGTTCAGGTAATCTGGCACGTCACTTCAAGAAACAAATGTCAGTGTACTTAAACAGACGTCAAGCACCGTGTACATGCAGTTCGTACTCTGTGTCGACTGGGCTCTGGAAGATATCACCGCCGTTTTCGTTCAGCAATTTCTTGACAATGCCGTTCATTCGTTCTGGAACCACCTCTGCGTTGTCCAGCAGGAAGTAATCGGTCACACGCGGGTACTTAATTTCGAACGGAATCTGCTGGCGGCGCTTTTCAATCTGGTCATCCAGTTTATCCGCGGGATCGATCTTGTGGTTCAAGATCTTCTCAACCGTGACCTTGTTGGCCTCCAGATCGTCCACATCGTCTAGATCCTGGTAGCCGTCTCGGCGCAACTTGCGGTCGTAGAGCTGCACGCGATGGTGTTTCTGGTAGCCCTCCGGGATGAACAGCTCGAGTTCGGGAAACGTAAGCCACCACAAATGCAGATACGAACGGCCCACGAACTTGCACAAATATTCGGCCGAGCCACTTCGCTTGTTGATGCGGCGACCAACGATCAAGTCCAAGTGCGGATACCCAACGTCCTGATACACAAACGAAGGTAAGCAAAACACATCGTCGCAGATTCTGATGCGAGTGCAACATCTCAGAACGTACTGTGCGCAGCTGGTAATCCAATTGCCGTGCTCGGCGCTTCTTCTCCTGCACAACTGTAGCTTCTCCTTCGGACAGGTCGTCGTCCTGGACGTACTTGACACCCTTGACGCCTCGACGGCGCGTGCGTCCAGAGCTACTTACCGCCGATCCGGGTTCGGTCGTTGCAGCCACAGCAACTGCTGCAAGCGGCGGCGCCGGCTGCAGCTGCGGCTGTTCTACAGCGGCACTCACCACTGGAGCTTCGTCTGTACAGTTACACAACACACAAGAGAATACGGTGAGTGTCCTTACTCCCATGGGCTGAGCAGAGGCGCTCCTCCCCATGCGCACCTGCCATCGCGCCAGGCAGCTTCCCGTGCGCGCGCCAGTCGGTTTTGGTTGTTTTGGTTTGAATCGAACCGCCACTGCAATTCTTTTCCCTTACGCGCCCAGACAGAGAGGGAGAACCTGACTGGGGCGCCCGAGATCCATCAATTCTTTGAATCGTGATGTTAATAGGGATAGGTGTATCGCTCCTAGGAGCATGCAAGCGATCATGGCGATCCACGAGAACGCTCTTGACACGCGACGTTTGGGTATCAAGTCTCCGAGAGAGGCTTTGGAGGAGTGGTGAGCGGGGCTGTCCGGTAGGGATCGACATCAAAGGATAGAGGTCGTATCACCCAGCACCGCCACCGAGATGCGCGAAAGAATGCGAGGTGGACCATAAACATCGCTCTCACACAGACAGGCCACTAATAAATAATCTTTTGTTTGGGCACAGACCATTCCGGAGAGCCCCAAATTACTTATGAGCGCTGCGTCATATCCCACCAGCACCATCCACCCACCATACTCTTCACGTCACATACGGTAGCAAGTACACATTATGGAGCTGATGATGATAGGTTGTGGTGGTGATAAACGATGAAACCACATAAAGACCCAAAAGCACACAAATAAAAACAGAGGTGCACACAAAGACATCCAAGCGCATTGGTGGGGCACAGGGAGCATTCATATGAGCAATCTATGATGTGCATATGGGGGATAAGTATATGTCACCACTTTGCGTTATGTTGAGATTACTATTTGATAAAGAAAACCATCTTTTCTTAACGAGTGAGCAGTCGCGACTTCTCAAAGCGTGTGGTGGAGAGATCCACAGCTTCATTCGGCCGCTGGTGCTTGGGGACCCATGTGTGCGCTCTTCTACGACTACAATGTGCAGGTGCCGTCCAACCACCGGCAGGTGGCGTTGGCCTGGGGCGAGTCGGACCCCGTGCTCGCGGTGGGGCTCGAAAACCGTGAAGTCCAGTTCTTCACGGATGAGGTGTGTTCGCTGCCTGTTCTTCCCCGCGTGCGCACGAACGAGGAGCTCTCAGCGTCTTTGCCATGTTCAGGGAGAGAAGAATCCGGGAGCAGCGATCTATTCGCGCTCAGCCGACGTCGTGGCCATGGCGTGGCAGCCCAGAGGCACCGCTTTGGCCATCGGCTGGAGCGATGGTAATGCACTCTGTTTCTGCTGGCATATCCGCGCAATGGTCTCATGGTGAATGGCCATGATCCAGGCATGGTCTCTCTGTGGGTCTACAAGGAATCCGCTGCGCGCGAGGTCAATTCCCCGCACACAGGCCGCGTGGGTCTGCTCCGGTGGTCTCCGGGCGGCAATCGCCTCATCTCGGCCGACGACAACGGCGTGCTCGTGGTCTGGAAAGTCGACCACCGCTCCCAGCTTTCTGTGAGCACGCAGTACACGCGGCAGGGCAGCCTCACGCACTGTGTGTTCGCCACCAGCCCCACGCAGCGAGAGAAGCTGCTGAAAAGGTTTGGATCCGCACGCTTGATCATCGTTCTGTCCAATGACCTGCTCGACTGACCACGGGCTTTTTGCCTCTCCATGAAGCAACGACGCGTTCTCGCAAGCAGCCTGCCCGTCGTTCTTCTTTGGCGGCGAGATCGGCTCGGTGCACTACGCAGACGACCTGGGCCACATCTCGGACATCCAGGTGCTGAACCACGCGATCGACTCCATGATGTTCTACGAGGAGCAGAGCCGCCTGATCGTCATCACGCGCGCGCTGCAGCTGATCGTGTTCCAGACCACGAGCGAGGGCAAGGTCAAGCCGGGGCTCAAGGTCAAACTGAGCATCGCTAGCGAAGGCTCGCTGCGCGGCACCAAGTGGGCCGGCCCGGGGCTGCTGGCCATCGCCTCGGGCGAGCCGCTTATCCGGTTCTGGGACCTGCAGAGCGAAGAAACGAGCGTCTTGACGCTGCCCAAGGGTGTGCAGGAACCCGGCGGCAATGGGTTGCACGTGAGCTCCATTGATTTCTCCCCGCGCAAGCGTATTCTGGCGGCAGGAACGACGGAAGGGTGGATCTTCTTCTGGCGGTGCACACCGCTCGTGGCCAGCAGTGCTGCACCTGGAGACTCCGGTGGCAAGCCGACGGCCTCTTCGCATCGCTGGGATCTGCTGTTTGCCACCGATGTGCGCAGCAATGTATCGTGCGTTGGTTGGAGCTCGCTCTACTCCACGCTGTACGCGCAGACGAGCGACGGCGCCGTGATCTTCCACGAGGGCAACATGCAGCGCTGCATGTGGGGCGAGACCTCGATCATCCAGAGCCGGCCCATGGCGCTCTCGATCGAGCGATTCCGTGATGGTACGATCATGCAGTCCACTCTAGAGGCCACGCTGCGCATCAAGGGACTCTCGCACGACGGCGCATCGCTCGTGCTGTGGAATGGCTCCAAGGCCGAGGTGTACGAGCTCCGCGATGGCGACCCCAAGCGCCTGGGCCAGTTCAAGTGCGCTTCGACCGCCATGGTGCTGCGTGGGGATTCGATCTACCGCACAAGTGGTAACCACGTCGAGATCTGCAACATGCAGGGCGTGGTCAAAAACACCATCTCATTCACGGAGGCCGAGGGCAAACCGATCCTGCTGTCGCTACAGAACAAGTACTTGGGTGTCGGCACCGATCGCGGCTTCGTGCGCGTGTTCGATCTCTCGCGGCGCGATCCCAAGGCGACAGGAAGCATGGGCAATTTCTTGGATTCCTACGGCGACGAGACCAAGTTCTCCGTGATGCGCTCGATCGCCGTGAATGCCGATGGCACACGCGTATGCATCCTGGCCGAGCGGATCGAGGGCGCGCTCAAGATCCGCACGCCACTGAGCAAGCTGATTCTGTTCCAGACCGATCTCAACATCTTCCAGCAGTACGATTTCGGCGCCAATAGATACCCAATGTCCGTGTTCTTCGATCCGCTGGAGCCGCGCTTGCTCGCTTGTGAGACCTACAAGCACCGGCAGGAGCCAGGGGGCCAGGCTCCAGCGGGTAACAACAACCAGATCAGCGCAGACGCACCAGCGAAAGACAAGGACGACGCTGGCAAATCGGCAGCCGACAACCAGAGTACGAACGCGCCGCGTGGCAATGCGATCTCCGAGAAGGAGATCACGATCATGTTTGCCTCGAACGACCATGGCATCTTGATGCAGGACACGTTCGATCTCGACGTCAAGTACAACTCGCTACTGGGCATCCAGGCCCCACGCGTGTACCTGATCGCTCAGGTTGACACGAACCTCAACTCGGATAAACTGAGCTCGGCCAACAATCTAGCAGCCAAGAGCTCCGCTGAAGTGACCAGCTATCTGCGCACCAAGGTCATGCGCGACTTCGTCGGGCTGGACAAGGTGGACGATACGGCGCGCCAGGCGCTGATCGACTTCTGCTTTCACATGACGACTGGCAATATGGATGAAGCCTATCGGTCCGTCAAACTGATCGATAACCAGTCGGTGTGGGAGAACATGGCGCACATGTGCGTCAAGACCAAGCGGCTGGATGTAGCCGAAGTCTGCCTTGGCAATATGGGCCATGCGCGCGGTGCAGCTGCGGTGCACGAGGCCAAGCAGGAGCCCCAGCTGGAGGTTCCGATTGCCATGGTCGCGATCCAGCTGGGCCTACGAGATGACGCTGCGCGGCTCTATCGCGAATGCGGCCGGTATGACCAGCTCAACAAGCTCTACCAGGCCAGCGGGTTCTGGAATAAAGCCGTGGACATTGCCTCCAAGCGCGATCGGATCCACCTCAAGACCACGCATTACGCACTGGCCAAGCACTATGAGGAAATGGGCGACATCAAGGAAGCCATGAACGCGTACGAAGACGCGGGCACGCACCAGAAGGACATCCCGCGCATGCTTTTCAAGCTGGGAAAGCTGGAGCTGCTGCAAAAGTATATATCCACGTCGAAAGACCGCGATCTGCTGGTCTGGTGGGCCCAATTCCAGGAAAGCCAGAGCAATTTCGACAGTGCCATCGAACACTACGAGCGCGCCAAGGACCACCTCTCGATCGTGCGCGTTCTGTGCTTCAAGAAGAACTTCCAAGCGGCCGCCAAGGTCGTCCAATCCAGCTCCAGCAGAGCGGCTGCGTACCATTTGGCGCGGCAGTTTGAAGCGAACGAGGATATCCAGAACGCGATCCACTTCTTCGCCAAGGGCGGGTGCTACAACCACGCGCTTCGACTGGCCAAGGAGCATCGCCTGGACTCTGATCTCATGAGCTACGCGCTCATGAGCAAGCCCAGCGATATGCTCGAGTGCGCGCAGTACTTTGAAGAACACCGCGACATGGAGAAGGCCGTGCAGCTGTACAACAAGGGCGGCAATGTCACCAAGGCGCTGGATTTGTGCTTCCAGGCCCAGCTGTTCGAAGAGCTGCATCACCTCACCGACGAGCTCGGGCCCTCGAACACGTCGCCAGCGATCCTGAAAAAGTGCTCCGACTTCTTTATCGCGAACGGCCATTACGCCAAGGCCGTGGACCTGTGCCTTCTGGGCAACAACATCAACGGAGCGCTGGACGTGTGCATGCAGCACCGCGTCAAGATCACGGAAGAGATGGCCGAGAAGATGACCCCGCCAAAGACCGAGCCCACGGACGGAAATGACGCCAAGATTGCGCAAAAGCGACGCACAGATCTGCTGCGGAAGCTGGCCAAGTGCTGCAAGCAGCAGGGCGCGTACCACCTGGCCACCAAGAAGTACACGCAGGCCGGCGACAAGCTCAAGGCCATGAAGTGCCTACTCAAGTCTGGCGACACGGAGAAGGTTGTGTTCTTCGCCAATGTCTCGCGCAACAACGAGATCTTCATTCTCGCGGCCAACTACCTGCAGAATCTCGACTGGCGCAAGGACCCGGAGATCCTCAAGAACATCGTGGGCTTCTACTCCAAAGCGCGCGCCGTAGAGCAGCTCGCGAGCTTCTACAACATGTGCGCGCAGGTCGAGATCGAGGAGTACCACGACTACGAGAAGGCCATGGGCGCGCTGCACGAGGCCATCAAGGTGCTGGCCAAATCTCGCGCCGAGACCAAGGACAAGCTGATCAAGGGCTTCGAGATCAAGATCCTGTACATGGAGCAGTTCGTCATGGCGCGACAGCAGTTGCAGCACAGTGCGCTTGAGATCGTGCCCGTAGTGCTCAAGCTGCTGGAGGAGCCCGGTGTCGAAGAGGCTGTGCGTCCAGGCGACGCGTACGCGCTGCTGGTGGAGGCCTACTTCCAGGAAGACGATCTGGCCAAATGCCGCGAGATGCTGGAGACCATGAAGCGCAAGGGGCTGGTTGCCAAGACGTATCTGGATTCACGGTTACTCCAGGATCTGCAGCGGAAGCTGGGCAGCGCAGGTCTTGGTGACGACAGCGACAACAAGCGCCGGCCGTCCATGCCAGCGAACGAGCAGAAGCAGCAGCAGCAGAACGACGACGGTGATGAGGACGTGGACCGCAATGTCACGGAATCAGAGGACAAGAACCAGCAGCGTTATGCCAGTGGCGCCAAGAGCAGCGTCGCCCGAGATGAGGAGGAGGACGACATGGAGGAAGACATCGCGGCCGAAGACTGACCTGTTATCAGATATGTCCAGTTTAATACATTTGTCAAAGCTGATGTGCATTTTGTATATGTTTCGAAAGGGTTTGGTTATTCCTTGTAAAAAAAGTTACTCGCGAATTTGATAGCTCACCTTCCGATATGGCGGCCAATGGCGACGGCCGTGGAGCGGCTGCGGAGCTGCAGGACAAGGCGTTCTTCTCGTTCCCGTACGATCCGTACGAGATCCAGCTGCAGCTGATGCAGCAGCTGTACAAGACCATCGACAGCAGCCACATCGGCATCTTCGAGAGCCCCACAGGCACGGTTCGTGCCGCTTCAGCGCATGAGGATGCCATGGTAAGTAGCTTCTGGACGCTGACGCTGGATGGTCTGTCCGCCAGGGCAAGTCGATCAGTCTCATCTGCGGTGCGCTGGCCTGGCTCACGAAGAACACGGACGAGTATGGGCTGCTGCAGCAAATGCCCAAAGCAGCAGACGAAGCGGGCGACAACAAGCAGGAGGAGAAGCAGCCCAAAGCCAGCGAGCCCAGTTGGCTCGCTTCCTTTGACAAGACCAACTCGGAGCGTGAAGAGCGGGCCAAGCAGGCCACAGCGCAAAAGGCGCTGGAGAAGATTGAGGAGCTCCGGCAGGACCCAGCGGCCCATACCAAGAAGCGCAAGATGGGCTACGCGTACAATTTCCACGAGCGCAAGCAGCGGAAGCTGGCTCCAGATGCGGCAGGCGCCAGGCCAAAGCAGCCCAATAAAGACCAAGATGAAGACGATGAAAAACATCTCGTGGACGCCTACGAGAGCGATCGTGCAGCGCACGCAGCAGAGTCCAGTGGAAGCGACAGCGAATCGGAGCAACAACGGCGAGGCGGCTTCCCATTCCGCCCAGAGGAGCGGCCGCACTTTGGTATCATCAAGATCATCTACTGCAGCCGCACGCACTCGCAGATCTCGCAGTTCATCCGCGAGATCCGGAAGACCGTGTACGGCGAGCACATCCGCGTCGTGTCGCTCGGTTCACGGAAGAACCTGTGCTCGAACCCTGCGGTGTCGAGCTTGCGCTCGGACCTGCAGATGACGGACGCGTGTCTGGACATGCTGCAGGGAGCGAAGACGAAGGAGGAGAGCAGCAAGAAGAAGAAAAAAGCAGGCAAGTGTCCGTTCTACGAGAAGAAGTTGTTGGGCCACTACAGAGACCACGCACTGGTACGCGTCTGCGTTTGATCGCTGCTTGTTGCTGACCTTGTTACTGACTGATCACTGGCTCACAGACCCAGGTTCACGATATCGAGGATCTCCATCTGCTGGGCCAAGAAATGTCGATCTGCTCGTACTACGGCGCGCGAGAGAGCATCCCACTGGCGCAGATTGTGGCCATGCCGTACTCGATGCTGCTCAGTAAAGACACGCGCGAGTCCATGGGCATCGACCTGGAAGGCAACATCGTGATCTTCGATGAGGCCCATAACATCGTCGAGGCCATGAACAACACGTACAAGGTCGAAGTGACCAGCAAGCAGTTCGTAGTCGCTCGGCGGTGCGTCTGGACCTATTTCAAGAAGTACGAAAAGCGGTTCAAGGGCAAGAACAGCTTTTACATCAAGCAGCTGCTCTCGATCCTCGAGTGTTTGACCAAGTTTCTGCGCCAGCTTGGGAAGGGAAAGCCTGCGGCCTCAACGGGAGGAGAAGAGAACGCAGTTGATGGCTCCAAGATGATGACCATCAACGACTTCTTGTTCTCTGCACGCATCGACCACTTCAACATGTTCAAGATCCTGCAATATCTCAGCCAGAGCGGGCTTCCGAAGAAGATCCTGGGGTTCATGGACGCAGAAGCAAATGCTCCTGCTGGTGTTGTCCACGGCAACGATGATGACGAAGAGAAGACGAGCCGCCATATCTCTCCGTTGCGTTCCATTGAGGCTCTTCTGAAGGCTCTAACCACCGCCACGGGTGACGGGCGAATCCTGGCACAGCCGCAGAATGTGAGTGTTTATTCGCTTTGCTTTGCTGTGAATATTTACGAATGAGTTATTGTGTTTTGTTTTCTTTGGCAGACGGCCAATGGAACTGAAGCGGGAATCAAGTTCATCCTGTTGAATCCTGCGACACACTTCGAGGAGATTGCTCAGAAGGCACGGAGCGTCATTTTGGCCGGAGGAACCATGCAGCCGGTATGATATATTGGTTTGGTGTAGTCGCCTTCAACGATGCCTAAAACTTCTATGCACTAGGTCGCTCAAGTGATCGACCAGCTCTTCTCCTTCGTGCCGCCAGAGCGCATCGATCTGTTTTCCTGTGGCCACGTCATTCCGCCGGAGAATCTCGTGGGGTTTTCGCTTTCGTCTGGGCCGTCCCAGAGGCATCTGGAGTTCACGTTCGCGCGGCGCCAGGACACCGAGGCACTGGACGAGCTAGGCCGCATCCTATTGAATCTGTCTCGAGTCGTCCCTGGCGGCATCGTCGTGTTCTTCCCGTCCTACCGGTTTGAGGAACTGGTTGTGAAGCGCTGGAGAGAGACCAAACAGTTTGACGAGATCTGCGCTCGAAAACCAGTCTTCCGTGAGCCAAAGCAATCGGACGAACTCGCGCACGTGCTGACTCAGTATGCAGCTGCCTGTGCGCCGTCATTGACTGGCGAACCTGGCAATGCCATGCTGCTGAGTGTCGTCGGAGGCAAAATGTCCGAGGGCATTAACTTTAGCGACGAGCTCGCGCGATGCGTCGTCATGGTCGGCCTCCCGTACCCCAATGCACGCGATCCAGAGCTTCTCGAGAAGATGAGCTATCTCGATAAGCGGCAGCCAGGATCTGGGCGTTTGCTGTACGAAAGCCTCTGCATGAAGGCAGTCAATCAGTCCATTGGTGAGTACAAACGCTCTCCTATTGATCACACAGGTATGCTGGTGACTGATTCTCGTGTATGTAGGACGAGCCATTCGCCATCAAAATGACTACGCTAGCATCGTGCTTGTGGATCATCGCTATGCCAACCCGTCGATTCGCAAGAAGTTGCCCGAGTGGATCCAGGAGCGGGTCCAGCCGCCCATGCCCTTTGGCCAGATGTATTCACAGCTTGTGCCGTTCTACCGATCCAAGGAGAAAGCTTCTTAACAGAGCAGCACATATAGACTGATTTTATCATGGTTTTCTCATTGATCCAGAGCCTTGGCGTACTCTGCATGGATGACCTGTTTGGCGATGCCCAAGATGCGACCCGCCAGCTCCTCGTCTTCGTATGCCCACTCCAGGTTAACTTCCCATTCAGACGACACTGAGACGCCGACGGACCGGATCTTGATCCACTGGTCGTTCTGCTCTATTGTCACATCTCGGATCCAACCACGCACAGTTTCCGTGAGCGTGCGCAGAAGATCTTGCGCATTCGCATGCGGCTGCTCTTCCGGCTCGTCCTCTTCGGCGGATTCAACGGCGGCCGATAGCAAGAACGACAAGGCCGACGATGGCGCACGAGAGCTGCGCTTCTTAACGCGAACCGATGCTTCCGGAGCCTTCTTCCACGCGTACGAAAACTGGAGCGAGTGGCGTTTCTTCTTGAGTCGCCGAGCGCCGTTCCCGACCGTCACGAGCATCATCTTGCGCTTGGCTTCGACCACCAGCATACCCTGCACGTCGGACGGGTTGTTGAACATAGACTTGTGGATACGCAGCGCGATCTCGCGTGGTGGCAGAATCTCCGTTGGCCCAACAGGGAAAATTTCGCTGACCGAGACAGTGTCGATCTCTGGGTCGTTCTTCAGATGGCTCGTGATGTGGGCCTTGATGAAGCTCAGGTCTTCTGGCACCACGTAGTCCAGCAGAACTTGCTGGGGAGACACTCGCGCAGCAAGCTCCACGATGCTTTTAGCGTCAGCTTCGTCCCCACACGGTAGATAGTGCACGCCACAGGATACATTGACGCCAAGCCGCTTGCTGATTTCCTTTCGCTGAGGGTCAGCGTACAGCATGTAGTTCACAGTGCCCGGCGTACAGTGCTCTGAGAGCACGATCAGGTTCTTGGGATCGCTTGCACAGGCCTTGATCGCTCGGAATGAATCGCCCTGAGAGATGTTTGCTGGTCCAGTGAACAACACAAACGGCCCTGGTTGTTGCAGCCGCTTCCAGTCGAATGTCTGGATATCAGGCGCAGCCCCAGGTGCTGCTTGGTCTCGCTGGGCAAGCATTTCCAGAAACGAGTCCGTGTATGTCCGACGCAGCAGTGCTGTGTAGCGACCAGGATACTCCATGGCTTCGTTGGACAAGTAAATGGGGCAAGTGAACTTCATACGCTTCCAGTAGTCCAGCAGAATGGTCATGAGCTCATGGAAAAAGCCCAGTCGGTACACTGGGATGATCACTTTGCCCTCCGAGTGGATGCACTCGTAGACCACTTTCATGAACTCCCGCTCCATCGTCATCTTGGTCTCCGACACAGACACCGCGAACGAGCTGCGCGCGATCAGTGTGCTTGGGTACAGCCGCGGGATCTGCGCAGGCAGAAGCACTCGCCCGCCGCCCAGACTAAAGTCATTGACGTAGAGAATCGACGAGCTGCCGAGCTCAATGTAGAACGCGCAGCCGCCCGCAATATGGCCCGAGTGATACGCCGTGATCTTCACGTGCTCATTAACTGCGATGCAGGCCTTCAGCGCGACCGCAGTCGTCTTGCGGAACGCTGCGGCGATGTCCTTCTCCTCGTACGGAGCGGATTTGTCCTTGCTGGCTCCATGGAACCCAGTCCTGCACAGTGCATACCAATAGCAGCCGTAAGAGATCAAGACGGATGCATCTAGATGGCTATGATGCGGCAGCTCTTACCAGTATTCGGTGAGTAGCGGCGGGGCGAGTGCTCGTGTAGCATGGGTCATGTACACTGGCACTGGTACAGACGCCGCGCACTTCTCCATTAGGAACGGCAACATGTAACACGTGCTAGGGCGGTAGTCCGTGATCAACACGGCATCCATCTTAGCGTCGCCATCGCGGATCATGATCTCCTTCAGCTCACGCGCATATTCCCGCACACTCGACGGCAGCGCACTGCTGACGTCCGAAGCGCTCCCGGCGCTCTCGTAGTCGCTTCCATCGTCCGCCTGAGGCTTGGAGCTCGATCCTGCGCCAGAGCCATCGCTTCTATCTTCTCCACAGCTTAGCAGCAGCGTGGACCCCGTGCCTTCGTCCTGAACCACGTAGGCAGCCCCGCGGCCGAGTCGCTCGAGCGAGACCCGCATTATCCAAGGCTCGGCTTGCTTCCGCAGCAGTTGGGGAGGTCCGCGGTCCGGTCCGACATGTTTTGTTTGAACCGGTTTACTTCCGTGAACCGTCACATCTCCCACCTCGTGAAACTGATAAATTACCGTAAATTCGGGATCCGCTGCTGGCGAACACGCAGAAGAGCGAGCCTCCGCCTCTCGATCCGACGGATCGATGTGATCTCTCTCTGCTTTGTTGAGTCCGCTTTGCTGGCGCTGATAGGCTGGAGAGCCGGGTGGCGTGCCTTGGTTCCGACTATGTGGCACATGCGTTGGTCTGAACATGCGCAGAGATGGAAACCTGCCGCTGTGTTACCTTACGCATTCACTGAACTGGGGATCTTCCATAGATCACCCATGCAGTGCGGATGGCGCTCCCTCCCCATGAAAAATCGACGAAAGTGGCGCGCTTGTACCAAACTTAAACCCACTTGCTTTTTGGCTTCGAATAGGTAGCCTGGGAAAGAACAGGCCCTGTTGGGTCAGCCACAATTGGGTACCGGTATGCGCTTTTCAAGGTGATTTATATGTGAAAAATGCGCACCCACCGCACCCACAAGTGTTCGTTGGAGAGAGATGGCCTGATCGAAAAATTCCTGGCGCCAGATGCTACAACTTGAAGGCGCGCAAACACAAAAATCACCAAAACGGTAGTGGACCGTGGGAATCGCCTCTGTATAAGGTTTTCCGGCCTGTGACGGATAGCGCAGCTGCGCCGTTTTCTTTTTTAAAGCTGGTACGATCGCAGTACCGTCAATCACTATACCTGTGGAATTCAATACCCACCTCGTTATCCAGCAACCTCAACTGGATTGTCTGTTTGGGAGTTTGTGCAAGAGTGGGACACCTACCGTAGGACCGCGCCAACATTATACGTCTCCATGTCCGGGAAGAACCTGCTCCAGGAGCTATGGCACGACTCAGTGCGGCGCTCTCTGTCCACCTCTCAGGCCGAGACGAGCGCCGAGGACGACGAGACTGCCTCCATGGCCTACGGCGACACCGAGAAGCGACCACGCCGCCTGAGCGAGAGCGTGCTGCCGCGCAGGATCTCGCGCGCAGACTCCGTGGACGCCTTCCGCCTCGTGCGCCATGGCTCCGATCCACTGCAGAACAACGACTTCTACGGCGCGCAAGTGCGCGTGGGCAACTTCGTCAAGATGGGCTGGCTCACGAAGCAAGGCCACATGTGGTACGTTCGCATGCAGTGAATATGAGGTCCAGCATCCTGACGCTCGACTGACTCACCGCTGGTTCCGCCACTTTTGACCACAGGAAGAGCTGGAAGTCGCGGTTCTTCGTGTTGTTTAGCGACGGAACGTTCGCGTACTACAAGAGCAAGACAAAGAAGAAGATCCACGGCTGCATCAAGCTGAATGACGGCGTGGTCTCAGTCCAGCACGTCGACATCCACAAGGCTGGAAAGGCGCACGTGTTCCAGGTTGAGAAAGGCTTCTACCGTCTCTACTGCTACTGCTCCAGTCAGTTGGAGGCTGAGCTTTGGGTTGCTGCTCTGCGAGCCGTGCGCAAGCTGCCGCCGCCAAGCTTTGAGATGGAATTGGCTTCGTACGAAGGCAATTCAGGCGCTAACGCTGTTACGCGCCATCTGAACAAGATCTTCGTGACGGACCAAGAGATCGTGGAGACTGTCGATGAGCTCAAGGCGCTCGTGGCCACGCAGCAGCTGAGAACCATCGTGCAGTTCATGACCCGACTGGACGATATCATCATTGAGCGCCACCAACCCACGTTGTACATGGACATGGAGGTGGAAATGCTGCCTGGAAATGAGCTTGTAAAGATTGTACGGCGGCATGTGGAAGATCGTATCTTCCTGCCACTGTATGAAGCCATCTATGCGAGTTTGGAGACCCCAAAGCTCAAGGCTCGACGATCTGTGGCCACGAAGAACCAGAAATCATTGCGATCACGGCCACTGGCCGAGTTTGGCATCCCCGATGAGATCGCTGTGTGCTGCAACTGGAAGCGGCTCCAAGAAATGATCAGCAATGTGGACTGCTTCTCGCTGCCGACTCACAAATTGGAAGTCATTGTTACTGTTGGCGACGAAATCGTCAACAGCATCACGCGATTCCATGGATTTCTCTTTGACGTGTCTGATGAAACGATTTCCGTCATCTTCCGGTATGTGATTGTCATGTCCAAGTTGGACGACATCAGTATCCTGCGAGCGCTATTGAAATCAGGCTACCACCACCATCCAGCCTGCCAGAACAAGTCCAACCTTGTGGAAGCCTTTTTGGATGCGATCAAGTGGATTGAGTGCCATCAGAGCAATGACAGCGAAGACCTGAATGATCGCCTGTCGCTGACTGCTTCGAGGGTGACGGTGTCAATTTCCACGAAAGACATTGGTATCCAGTTTTCAACGGACGGCAATACGCGCGGCGCTGTTGTATACAGCATTCGAAGACTCTCCCAAGCAGCTTTAAGCTCGACTATTGTGCCTGGATTAGCGCTTGTGGCGATCAATGACGAACCCGTGATTCTATCGTCGTTTCACGATATTTGCCAACGCGCTCGAACTGCTGCACTGCCCAAGCGACTAACCTTCATGACAGAGTTTTATTACTACCAGCTGCTCTCGCTTGATTCAGAGATGTACCAGTATCTCTTCTGCTTGGCAGCTGGTCGTGGCGATTTGGATTCGTTATCGTGGCTTCGTAATTGCCGAGTCGATATCAACCAAATTTGCGTGTGGGAAAAGACTCGAGGCCCGCACGTATTTGGATTCAAGCCTCCAGCGAGTAAAGGATCTGCACTTCATTCTGCGTGTTTTCACGGCCAGTATGCTGTTGTCAGATACCTGAATGGTCTGAACGCGGACGCCAATATCTCCAACCACAAGGGACAGCGTCCACTGCATTTGGTGGCTAACACAATCGACATGGCGCAAATTGTGGAAGATATGTTTGATGCTGGAGCTGAAATCAACGCGTGCGACAGGGAAGGGCTGACACCTCTGATGGAAATGTGCCGCCGTGGATGTCTTGAAGGAGCAGCGACTTTGCTAGCTATGGGTGCAGATATAAAGCTGACTGCCTGGTCAAACGGGTACACTGCCTTGTCGTTCAGTATCAAAGCCGAAGATTCTGAACTTGTGGAGCTGTGTTTGGCGAAGGGAGCTGATCCGAACATACCGACATTTGAAGGCGATACAAGTCTTCATTTGGCTGCGTCTGTTGGAAATTCAGACATTATCCTTCGGCTTCTTAAGCACGGAGCTAATGTGAACTCGCAAAATCGATATGGACAAACTCCGGCAACCGTATTACTCACTCTGTCTCCTGAGAGCACCAATCGGGACCGTTATATTACGTGCTTGGAAATCCTCGCTAGTGCCGGTTGTGAGTTCAACAAGCGCGATTTGTATGGTCGACATATCTTCCACCTGGCAAGTCTATGGCGCGACAAGAGAATGAGCGGTTTGGTTTCTCGCTTTCGATCACTTTCTAGTGGTGATGATGAGATGGCAGATATGGATTTATTTGGCAACTCCCTGGATGATTACAATGATGGCACACTTTGGTCATCAGTCTTTCTCGATCCACGCTGCATGAGAAAGTTTTTGAACAAGAACGTAGATGACGAGAAAGCGAGTGACCAGCCTTGTGGTCTTGACGAAATGATTCACATGATGCTGCGTGAAGCGACAGTTGACCTCGTGGATATTGTATCGTTTGTGGTCTTCCTGGGAACATTCTCAAGTGTGAATGAAGTGATGGATCGGCTCAAATTTCACATTAACAGCTTCGAGAAAGGTAAGAATGTGTATAGTGCTCACATGTGACTCACCAAATGGCGTACTGATCCTTTGTATGAAATGATTCAGGTCAAGGGCTTGTACGCTTTTTCGTTATTTTGCTATTATTTAAACCGAGCGTACTTGAGTCCCAAGACGTGCTCGACCGAGTGCATTCAACGTTGGCTTCAACGATTGGGTTGATCAAAGAAAAGGCTCAATCACTTCTCGAAGAATACAAATGTCTGTACAAGGGGTACTTTACGCGACATGGAAGTGATATGTACCTACGACAATACGAATCAATTCCTGCCAAGTTGCAAGATATTTTCAGCTCAGAGGGCAAAATCCGAAAATCATTTCCCAAAAAGATGCATCGGTAAGCATGACATTTCTTGTGTTCCTTCTGTTTCCCAGCTCGTGCTAATTTACTTGTTGATACTTTCAACTATCAGGGCTGCTGATCCTGCCAAGTGGGCTGAGCACTGCACGCTCTTGACGCATGCACTATTCTGCAGCATTCCTGGTACAGTATTATGTTGTACAAGCATGCGGTGTTCCCGTCTCTCATAATGTTTTCGCGTGCAGTTGAAGATTTTCTTCCAAATGCAGCAAAGCGCGGTCACTCGCCATATTTTATTACGAGCAAGAAATTGTTTCAACATGTAAGCATTGGGCGATGCTGATTTATGTGCAAACGACTGCTTAAATGCTGATGATGCTTGTATGTCAGCTTTCGGCATACGTGATCAATGCCATTTTGGTCCAAGATTCTGCTCAAGAAAGAGCTGCTGTGATTTCTTTTTTCCTCAAGGTATGATGTCGGTTTGCTTTGGCTTGCGACATCGAACATCGAGTGTTTCATCACAATCTCTTCAATGCAGGCTGCCGATTATTGCTTGTCATTACACAATTATGACACTCTTGCGGCAATCTTGTATGCTCTGCAATCCACTGCAGTTCAACGTCTCCGCCGAACTCTTGATTGCGTAGGAATTGTTGTTTATGCCCGCATGATTGTTGTTCCTTTGCTGACATACTCCTCTATCTGAATGATAGCTGTCCCCATCTTCGAAAAAGCAACTGAACCAATTGTCGCTTCTCTCAGACAAAGGATGTCGGGAACTGAATCGTGTGATGCACAAGATGTCGAATCCATCAATGCCCTACTTGGGCTTGTATCTTCAGGTGAGTCCTGGTCGTTTCACAATGTTGTATTATACATCAAAACTGACTATGGCTTGTAGAACTTTGTTGGTCTGTATGAGCTGCCAGTGTTTGCCAATCCCGGCTTGGTGAATATGAAGCGACTTCGCAGAATGGGAGTACTTGTGGTGGAGATTCTCCATCGCCAGTCCGCTCAGTATTCGATCCTCTTCGACAGCGTCATTGATGTACGTTCCTTCATACATCTTTGTGCATTTATCATGATCTAATATTAACTGTGCTTTTGCTGTAGAAACTGATCCATGTTTCGTTGCCGTATGCTTCGGACGAGAGTAGATACACTCGGTCGCTAGAATTGGAACCACGAGAGGCTGGTGCAGCTCCACTCGGCGATCGGCTCTCCTTTTCCGTTGAAGATCTTGATATCGATAATGAAGTTCGTGAATCGATGGGCGCCGAAGGCACGTTCGGATTTCGCCAATGGATCCGCAAGCAAAAGGTTGTTCACCGGCATCGAGCTCGATCCTCGGCGCAACAAGCTCAGTATGAATGGGTCTAGCGCGCTCGATTAGATTCTTATGCCACACGGTGCACGAAGGTAGTGCAGCGAGAACAACTAATGTATTTTCTATTTATGAAATGAAATGATTGCCGCTGGTTTGCAGTCCTATCACCTAGTTCTCTGAAATGTATTTCTCAAAATCAGTCATGGATATGAGATCTGGACTGAGCGCATCATCCAGTTGCAACTGCTAATAACAATAATAATAAATGTGACCATGGAGTGCAATGCCCAGCAGACAGCCACTCGGCCACTCACATTATCCACCTCCTTGCTGGAGACGGCGTTTGGAATTGGAGCACGTTCCGGTTGAGCTGCGTTGGGCTTTTCGATTGTGAGATCTTCCATTTGATCGATAATCGAATCGCCCTTCGCTCCCAGCATATAGTCATTCCTGATTCCGACAGCAGTGGTTCAACATCATTTTCAGTCCGCTTTGATGGAATAAGTACCATGACAGCCGTACAAGAGCCGATCCAGTTTGATGCTGTCCTTGGAAGGCGGTGCATTCGGCTTTCTTGCGCTCTGGGATTTCTATTGGATCCACACCCGAGGAATCAGCATTTTGCATAAACTTCTTCCTCTAGTATTAGCAGCGCACCTCATCCCGTGGTAGCGCTGCAAACAAATCCTGGTTGCCCACGAAGCGCTCTGTTGATCCTTGGGCTGACTTCTTTGGCTTACTAGCCTGACGCAGGCGAATCCTAGCCACAATATCCCTAAAAAACAGTGTTTACCCTGCACGTTGAGCTGGATTGCTGGCTGTTCTTCTACCACATCAGCTACTCACTCGTCCTCTTCTTCATTCGTGAACAGTCCTCCTGCATTATTCGATCGGACAAGCTCCGTCGTGGACGCTGCGGGCCAAACCCATCGAGTCAATACATTCACCAGTGCTCATCGTAGCGCCTTGTATGAGCTCTCACCTGCAGCGCTTGCGTAGCCGTCCGTTCGTGTGGCATCAAAATACGAGAAGGCTGGGCAATCAAATCAGCAAGCGCCATGCATCAGCCTCAATGCCTCCGACGGACTCTGGCTCAGGTAACCACGTACTGAACTCCTGGTTGGACTCCTACGCATATTCACACAGAGAAATGATCAGCGCAGTGTCACTGACAGTGTCGGTGCATGCGCCTCAGATGCTCTCGCTCACCTTGCTACTCGACGCCATGGCAATCAGAAGCTTTCTGGGAAGATCCGCCCATGACTGGATACGATTGGTCGAAACTCACACTATTTCAGCCAATCATAGTCGAGTTGAAGTCGGAAGTTGCCTTTGGAGGCCAAAAGGAAACAAGCGCCGCAGGGGGGACGAGCGAGCGATGGCCCAGCGGCTCGCGGACGTGCTCAAGGTGCGTGAGCATGACTGTACAGGTGACACTGTTGAGGGCCTCGTGACCAGGTGGGCGTCTGTTGTAGATGGCTCACAAAGCCAAATGGGCCTTCTTGGGCCAGCTGGCGGCAAAGCGGACAGCATCGATGCTGATGGAGCTCAAGCCGACCAACGCAGTGGACAAGAGCGCGATCGCAGGATTTGTCAGGCTCTTGCAGTCCGAGACACTGAAGCTCAATTTCGAGCATGTTTTGGTACTGATCAGGTATGTTGCAATGCCGCAGTGCCGATTGATGATGCAAGGAGCAGGTTATGAACATGACTGCTGTTCTACAGCGTCATTCGATGCGCATTTCTGGATTCTGAGGACGTATTCAAGTCTTTCGTGAACAGTGGACTGGAGCTGGCCGTTCTGAGCGCCATCACCGAGTTACGAAAGAAAACCGCCGGTGAGTTGACGCCTATCCGCCGCTGCAGTCTTTGCTAAGGCTCTGACAGATTTTCCGGATAACCTAAAGTGTGTGAAGCTTCGACGCTTTTGGAGCAACTGCTCGCCAATTCGGCAGATCTGGTTCGTAACAGCAGTTGATTATCTTGAATAGTGCTTCTCACCATGCATTATGACATGTTTCCTTGCTCTAGTTTGACTGGGATTTTTTCGGCAGCCGTCATTACAAAAGCTTCATGGAGCAGTTGCTTCTGGTGCTGTCCTACTGCGATGACTGTGAAGGAAGCCTGTATCCAGAAGCTGCAAGTATCATCTTGGCCATGTGCTCGACTAATATTGACAAAGTGTGCGCTGCTTTGTTGGCGTGTGAGAAGGTCAAGGGGCTCTTCGAGGTCGTGCTTCACAATTTACCAAGAGCGAAGAGCTTTCTTTACGCAGCTCTCTTGCTTGAGATCATCTACAGATTACATCGTCACTTGGCAAAGTCAACGCAACCGAAAGAAGCTCAACTTGCATCAACTATTGTCCGCACTCTCCCGTTCTATATCGCACAAGCAGTGACGTATATCGCCCCAAAGGTTTGATGCCGATGCTTCGTTGTAAAATCTATTTTCCATTGGTTTGCTGAACTGACGTCACATTTGCAGAATTTCCGAGAAGCCACGAGAGAGCTTCTGAACGAGTTTAATCAGTTTGTTGGAGTTATCCAGTCGTTCAAAGTCGAGTCATTTGAGTGCTTCAATGATGCAAACAGCAAGGTTGTTGAATGTTGACTTGGATTGGTGCTTCACAGTCGACTAACTTGAACTATATTATGCCAGATTGAAATCGGAGAAGCTGCTTGGATTGATATTGGCGGTGTTGTCATGGAGGCTGAGGTCGTTCTGTCCGAAGGGCTTGACAAAACGCTTACCACCATGAAGTTGCCTTACGATCGCATTCGACTGATCGAGACAGATTTATGCGCTCGTACCATCACCCTTACTGCGTTTGGTGCTCTCCGCGACGTGATTGACGGCATTGATGATGATCTTCAATCTCAGAAGCCTAGCTTCAAAATTGTCATGCGTGCTGATAATGCGGTAAGAACGAATACTCCTCTATCAAAATTGACCTTAACGCTCTCACTCACTAACGTACTACTGTTTAGATGCTATTAAAGATTCATCGCATTATCGAGTTGAGGCGACAACACCACCGCGGTAGCGGTCCTATCGGAGCAGAAGGAGTCTCAACGAGCGCAGGCATTTTGGCAACCGATCAAGCGACTCAAAGACCGTCGCAGTATTCCAACGCAACGACAACCTCTCAATCATCAACCAAGAGATCAGGCGAGGTATGTATGATTCAGTACTTTAACCTTCGCTTTGGAAGTAACTGTGATAGCGAGCTGTCAGTTTACACAGGGATCAGTCACAAAGGAATCAGAAAGAAATGCCAAACGGCTCCGACGGAGACTGAAGCCTACGCCAGAAAAATCAAGCCAAGATGTTTTCGCTCCGGCTTATGAACCCTCATCGTTCACAGCATCCGGCTAGCTGCCTTTGCATCGTGGTAAAGATGAATACTGGGTATGGGTTCATGTTGAGGATAATGCTCTTTATTTGCGTATTTCTTTGTACAAAGAGCGCTTTTACAGATGACGCACATCGAGCACGCCGTTCTTGAATCGACCCTTTGTTGCCTGCACACCGAAGTCGATCTTCTTGTTCTTGCGCTCATCCTTGGCCTTGCTGGTGCGTTTCCGCTTGCCATTGACCACGTCTGATTGCTTGCTCTGTTACATGGTGACGCATCATACAAGCCACAATTGAGCTCCTCGTTGCGCCTGATGCAAAAGTGTGATAGCATTGCCAACGTACCAGCTCATCCTGCTTCTGCTCTCGCACGACCGCCTTCTTCTTGATGCCCATCAGGATGTTGTACGGCATGCTGCGGTTCTTGGCGGCCTGGCCGCCGAGCGCCTCAATCTTCTTGGCCTCGTGCTGCTTCTTCTCCTTGCCCTTCAAGCTGGAGTGTGCTGTAAGGAGAACCCCACCAAATTAGTAGCGGCATTGCGAATCGCTTTTCCGACCATTGAACAGCGTATGGAGCAGCAACGTACCAAAGTCTTTGACAGATTCGAAAGTTTCATCGAACTCCTTCCGGATTTCCTGCTTGAGCGTCAGCTCTGGCTCATCGCCAGCCCTGGGCTATGAATGCACCAGCAGAGTCTCTCGTGAGTGTCGCTGCTTCCAAATTACATCAAGAGCACCGCAGCCGGATTGCACTGTACACGCACCTTGCGCTGATATGTTGTCCGCGTCTTCCAGGTCTCCTCAGGGCAGGCGAAGACCTGCACAGGCTTCTTCTTGCCGCTCGCGATGGGGAATTGGAACGCCATTTTCAAATGCGAGCATCAAGTGGTTGGTTGGTTGGCTCATATTCAGCCAATCACAGCGTCGAATGACATAAAATGAAGTGGTACACACGATGTTCAAAACGATAAATCTGCGACGTGTGTGAAACGCCTTATCTTATACAATGGAGGCAAAGCGGAAGGCTGGTTGCAGTCAGACTAGCACCTGCACTTGGAACAAGCTCTTGGACAAGGAGACTGAAGACGATGCGTTGTCTTGTTCGCTCTCGACTGCCGCTGCTGCTTCTGCATTGCTGGGATTCCGCGTTTGCCTCGTAGCTCGACTGGGAGATTTGGCTGAAGGCTTCGCAGGCGTTCGAGCACGGCGTTTGGATCGGCTTTCCGAATCGGCATCGTGGTGGTCTCCACTGTCTTTTCGCTGCTGAGCTCGACTTGGGGACTTCACTGCGACTGGGAGAGGGTCGTTGAGTGCGGCTTCAGCCAAGATAGGATCGTCAATGGGGTAGAACCCGCGGCTTTTGATCACGCGACTGCTGCGCAATTTAGAAGACATCATCTTGGATTCCTTCGGGCCTCGAGTCGGTGATGCCGTTCCAGTGATTCGAGGTATTTCGCTTGATTCAACGGGGACGAACTCACTCTCACCGATCAGCGACTGATCGAACGACGGCTCATTCAACTCTGGGCTCGCAGGGCGATACGCAGACAGCCGCTTGAAGCGAGGCGAATCCATGATGTTGGGCGTTGGGCGATTGCGTGGTATCATGAAATCTTCCATGGACATGCCCTGAGGTTCGGTGTGGTTCCCATTCCGCACCTCGGGCCTTGCAAGTGACAGATCTCGCATGGACCATTCGACCTGGTTCACAGGACTGTACTGAGGCGACCGCATTTGGCCCTGCCATGCAGTCGGGGGGTCCAGATACTCTGCTGCATATTGGTTAGATGGAGTGGCCGAAGGTCGTCGATATTGATATTGCTGATCCAAGCCTGATGAAGGAGTCGCCGAAGGACGCCGTGATTGATACTGCTGATCCATGCCTGACGACGGTGTTGCCGAAGGACGACGAGATGGATACTGCTGCTCCTGGCGCTGCATATCGATCTGCTGGTCATTCAGATGACGTTGGGCATCCACCAGACTCGCCATGCGTTCGTTTTCCAGTTGAAGCCGCGCGCGTTCCATTTTCAACTCTTCCTTCTCCTTGCGCACTTCCTCGCGCTCCTGCCGAAGCTCTTCACGCTCGCGGCGGAACTCAATCAGAAGCGCTCGATACTCCTCCAGCATGGATTCATTCTGCGGCTGCGGTTGGTGGAGACCCTGCTGGTCGAATGATCGGTTTGCGGCACTGCCCGTATTGAAATTCACGTGGGACCGTCCGTTGACGTGCGCGCTTGAGCTGGAAAGGTGTCTCTCCCTGGTCGGAGCCGGTGGCGGCATCGTCATGCCCGTGGCCCCGTAGCTGGGGCTCTGCTCTAGCACAGGGCGATAGTACGCGTACGGCTCTGTTGTGTTCATCCGACTTTGATGAAGGGCTGACGTAGCTGCTGCCGATTGGTCGACGAATCGCGATTGCAGCGGCGGAGAAGGCAGCGAGTTCGCTCCGTGGAACAGTGTGTCACGAGACGGCGACTGCTGCGTGAAAGACGACGGCTGCAGTCCATACCGTTTGCGCGCTGCACGCAAATGCTGTTCATGCAGGTACGCTCGCTCCTCATTGGCTTCATCGGCCTCCCGCAACCGGCGCTCGTTCTCTTCCTGCCGCTTGATGCGCGCCTTTTCGCGCACCTGCTCGTCCAGAACGCGGCGCCACTCGAGCTTCTGCGCTCTCTCTCTCAATCGGTCAGTTGAATCGCGCTGGTCGGTGATACGCATGCGAACTGGGCTGGCATCGTCTTGGAAAGCGGCACCGTAGCCGTCATGTAGCTGGTGCTGGTGGTCGCCATTGCTGTCGGCACGCGCATTTCGGAGCCATGGCGAGCCGGCCGACTCAGTGCCGACCTCAGAATGGAGCCAGGGCATTGATCCTCGCACACCATCCGCGTCTGTGACAGGCGTCTGCGCCTGGTGCGTGTTGTAGGACGCGTAGCCGCCGTCGATCAGCCACTTGGCCGGCGATCGCTCGTCCGGCTCGAACGCGCGGTCCTGCGCCTCGGCCTCCAGCTGGTCCAGGTGCTGCTGGGCCTTGCGCATCTCTATCTGCTGGTCCAGCTCGCGCGCGTAGGCCAGCTTCTTTCGCTGGGCCTCGAGACTGCTGGCGTCCTCCTCATGCCAGATCATGCTTCCAGCATTATGCTTGCAGGCAGGTACAGTCCCGGACGAGGGAAACGCTCTGATTGGCCGATAGCTGGACCTGTAAAGCGCTCGGATTGGCTACAAAATGGAATTGTTTTTTAAATTAACAAAATGACAAAAAGGGGCGGAGGTGCTTCGAATGTTGCGCGAAGGTGACGAACGGGGCTTGAACTTGACAAGGTGGGCATCAATCATTTACTGGACCGACGCGAACGTGTTGGCGAATAAATAGGAGTCGGCGTATTCGCGGCGCAAGTCGCTGAGCTGCTGCTCGACCTTCATCTTGAAGCGAGCGTCCTCCGATTGCAGCAGCTGCAGCCGGAGCGATTGCTCGCGCTGGAACCGTCGCAGGCGCCGCCGCTCTTTCTTGCACGAGCCGTCGGCGTGGTCGCAGTCCGCGCTCGACTGGCTGCGCGCGATCAGCCGGTGCGCGCGCTTTTGGTCGCGCATAAAAGCCTTGCGCTGCTTGAACAGGTGCTTGAGCGCCTTGTACTCCTTCTGCAGACGACCCACGTGCTCCATGTCGCAGCGCAGATCCGCGCTCCGCTCCAGCACCTGCTGCTTCATGTCGTCGGCCTTCTCAGTCAGGTTGTGCAGCGTGTGCTTGATCATGTCTTCGTCCAGCTTCACGGCCGCCGCATGCGCGTTCGTAGCGGCCAGCTCTTTACTGGGTGGGCTGTTAACGCGGCAGATCTTCTCCTTGTTGGCCTCAGTCCCTCGTTTGTCTGCGGGCTTGTCGTCGCTCTCCTTGGTGGCTTCAGTTTGCGACACTGTGTAATCCGCAGCCCCGGGAGAGCACGGTGACGGCATCTCCAGGGCTTTCGCAGTGCTTTCCATGACTTCCGGGCCACGCTCGAGCGCATGCACCACATGCGCCAGGATCTCTTCCGCTAGGCAGCACAACAACAGTACCCATTAGCCATTCATCCATCCACCTAGCAAGTAACAACACACTCACTGCTCTTACCATGCGCCTTGGCCGGATCGGCATCCGGCATTTGCTGCGTGAGTTCTCTTACATTCTCTAGAGTCACTCGGACGTCTGCAGTCCACACACACACAGGTCAGCAAAAGCGTGGAACAACCTTCCCTTCCCCTCCTGTGGGCGCTCTCTCGCCTAAATCTCACCTGTCCACTGCGGCGCCTTGCTGCCGCACTGGAGCGTCATCTGCCGGTACAGCAGCGTCAGCTCCTCGTGGTCGTACAGCGCCACAAAGGTCTCGAGCGTGCGCAGCAGCCGCGTGAGCTCCATTGCGAGTAGATCCAGTTGCGGTCTTATGGATTGGGCGCACGCGGGTCACGCACCCTGGTCCCAGAACCTGCCACAACTGATACCTACCACGCTGTGCTCTTCACCCAAAAACCTTTATGAATCAATAGTCTCAAGGCAAGATAGCGATTTCATGGAAACTCAAAGGTCGGCGATGGCTAAAATACCCATGACATATTTGCAAAGGTCACGATGGACACATGGGGAGATGGATGGAATGCATTTTCTAGAGGGTCTTGAGTGGGACTGCGCTGCCGGACGGAAGAGGCGCCAGCATGGGCGACAGAAGCGGCAGCGACGAGTTGTGCATGAGCGCCAGCGAGTGAGCACCGCCAGCCGAGATCTGCCGTCCAGGCGTGTTGCTGATGAGTCTGAGATCCAAAGTGGTCGGCACCAACGCGGTCTTCATGTCGGTACGTCCAAGACGGCCGTGGCTATTAGAGCAAAAGCGAGACAGAACTATTAGTGAGTATTGGGCTCGCATGAGACAAGCAAGCAAACACAGGTCTTACTCGGCTCGACCGACGCTGTAGACGACACCATCGCTCGTGAGGAACAGCGTGTGCGATCCACCGCAGGCGGCTTGAACGACAGTCTTGTCCTTCAGGGCTTCAACCTGCAGTTGGTTTCAGAAATCAGTTGCCGCTGTTGATAAACTACAAGGACAATGCTACTCACCGGCTTGGGTACGTATCGACTCTTGGTGTCGCCCAGGCCTAGACGACCGTATTCGCCACGGCCGAAAGAGTAGCAAACGCCAGACTTGGTGACCACAACTGTGTGCCATCCGCCGCATGAAACGCGCCTGCAGGTCATTCGCATGGTGAGCTCGATACGACTGATTGAAATCCGTTCGACGACCAGCAGAGTCACTTACAGTGCAGGGATCTGATCGAAGATCTCGATGCGACGGGGCGTTTCGATGTCGGAAGACTGCCCGACACCGAGCATACCATAGTCTTCCTTGCCCCAGATGTAAACGCGGCCAGATTGCGTCACAGCCGCTGAGTGGAATGCCCCGCAGGCCACTTGGACGACACGCTCATGCTCAAAGCCGTGTACACGGTGGGGTCGGACGACGCTGAGAAGTCCCTCGTCTTCGGAATCGTGCAACCAGTCCTGGCCAATGCCAAGCTGGCCACTGTCGCACCGTCCCCACATGTACACATGGCCTTCGTCCGTCAATGCAGCAGTGTGAGCACCACCTACGCATAGCAAGATGCAATGATCAGGTCTTCTTCTTGCAAGCTAAGCGAAGGATGGGCGTTGCAAAGGTTACCGCAGCTGATCTTGACAATAGTTTCGGTCTTGCCATCCACTCCCACAGGGCACAGCGCAGGCAGAGACTGGTATGCATCGCTGAATTCCTTCGGCAAGCCCAATTGTCCCCAATGGGCTTCACCCCACGTGTACAGCGAGCCTGCACAATACAAAAAGCATCATCAGTACTGGCGCACGTTTATAATAGCGGCAGCAGTAACAGCATAGACTGACCGTCCTTGGTGACAGCGGCAGAGTGGCAGCCACCGCATGAGATGTACTCCACGACAAGTCCACGTTCTTCGAAGAACTTGATGCGACGCGGCTCGTTGGAGCTCTTAAGGTCCCCATGACCGAGCTGCCCCATCTATCAACAGCACACAACAGCACAGCAACCATCAGTATCCGCTTGAATCCAATGGCACCAAGCGCAAGAGAGAGAGCAAGACCCACCGTTCCCCATCCCCAGGAGTACACATCGCCAGCGGTCGTGAGCACCATGCTGTGGCGCGAGCCGCACGAGACGGCGACAATGTCGAGTCCGTTCAGAGCGCCGACCTGCAGCGGGAAGTTGGCGGCCGAGACCTCGTCGATAGCTGTCATGCGACGCTTCTCGCCACGGCCTAGCTGGCCATCGTCGTTACAGCCGAAGGTCACGACGGCGCAGGGTGCGCCAGAGCTGTTGTTGCTGCTGCTGCTGCTGGCCATGATGGTCCGAAAGGGCAAAAGATTGAATGAGTTGCTCCAATCGGAACAGGTGGAGCCGGCGGCAGTAGAAATAGAAACGATAGAAACTCCACGCATTCATCACCAGCGCCTGAATGCGTGTGTGGGATCAGGGATAGGGGATGCCGTATACGTTATGGCTGCTCTAAACGTATAAAAATCTTAATTCAGGACAATATAAACTGTATTTTAGGACTCTAAACGTTCAAGTATCAGATTGAAGTTGCCGCGCCTGGAGCACATGAACCATGGGCCCGCGAAGACGCGGCTTCGGCTGGTGCGGGAAATGCCTTGGCTGCCTCGCTTGGTGCTTGGCTGCGAGCCTTTGTTTCATCTCGGCAAAGCGCTGGCTGTTGGTGTTCTTGTTCACGGATCTCGCGGGTCCGGGCGTCTTGAGTGAGTACTGCAAGTGTTGATGCGTTTCCGGACCCATGACCGCGCTCTCCGTTCTCTCATCGTCGATAGATGCTGATGCTATACCAGTTGTGGGCAAAGACAGCATACGTGTCGTCTTATCGACCTGGAACTCCACCCGGTATTTAGCCAGCAGCCTGGCTCGGAACGCCTTGGCCGCCTGTCTCTTCTCTCGAGCCTGCATCTCCTGGCGATAGGCTTCGCGCTGCGTTGGGTACTGCGTGCCTACTTTCAGCGCTCGGCAACGCTTCCTACTGCGATGAGCCCGCACGAGTCGCTGGATCTTGATCGCTGGTGACTGCTGAATGCCTTTCCACCAGGCCTGCTGCCGTTTGAACTCGAAGAACACCAGGCGTGTCGTCAGGCCGCGCCATCGCGACTGGATCCGACTCACCAGTGTGTATTCGCGCTGCAACATGCGCCGCGTGATCTCCAGTACGTTCTCCTCGACCTTGATTAGCGTCGGCCGGCCGCCAGATCGACGAACGAACTCGCGGTAGTTCCAGAAGAAGATGTTGCGCTCGGCCGGGTTGTCGTACCAGAACACGGGCGGCCGATCCGGCTTTGCTCGTAGTGCGAAGGTCAAGATGCTCGGATGCATGGCTTTGATGATCCGGAGGCAACGTTCAATGATCGCGCACCGGCGAGCCTGCATGCCACGCACTCGAGCCTGAATCAACGTGGCGCAGCGGTTGATCCGACGCAGATACCGTTCGCGCTCCAGCAGTCGGCGTTTGAATGCGACTCGACCAAGGTACCCTCTCGCAATGCGTTGGATGAGTGCTGTCGCGGGGATGCGCTTGCGCTCAAACTCCTTGATCGCGATCTGCTCTTCCTCGATTTTGTCCTGGAAGCTTACGACACCAGCGCGCAGGTACTTCGTGCTTCCGCAGCCGGAACAGATCGGCAGCTGTTCATACTTGGCCAAGCGCGATTCGTCGTGGTCATGGATCCTCGGCCGAATGCGCTGCACATTGATGAAGGTTACGTTGTTGCAACGGGAGCATGTGAGGTAGGGCGTCTTAAGATCTCGGAATGCGAGGTATAGCGCTAAGGCTGATGGTGTGGGTACAAGCGGCAGCGTATCCATGGCTAGTGCACCATCGTGAATCTCTCCACATGCGGTGAAAGAAGTCGCTTCTTTTTCTCGCCCGTACGAGTGTGAATCCTGCTCCATGGGAATGGAAATGGCGACCAGCTCGTATCAGCTATTACGGTGAACGCGAAGGGGTACCAACATTATGGCTACAACTCGTTTCGAAACTTCGAACAGTCGCCACCCATTCGCTTAGCGAATGGGTGGCGACTTTTAAAGCCATTTCGCTTTAAATATGATCATGGCTGAGAGCGATGAAGCTGGGAAGGACGATCTGATCAGAATGGAGACCAGAGCACGAATCTTGGAAGCCTACAAAGCAGCACACCAGGTACCTCCAATATACATGTGAGAACGTATTCGCTTTCTATCAGTATTGCGTTGCTGAAGCGCTGTCAAACTCCCAGGACCGTCGTTCCAAGCTCAAAACACGCCACAAACAGATCATCATCGAGAACCGGCGCAAGCGAGCTCCGCATCTAATAATCAGGCCGCAAACGCAGACCAATGAGAAATCTCCAGCTCTACTCCAGGCAGATCAAGATAGTCCGGGCAAGACAAACTACTTTGGCTTCAATGTGACTAATCTGCTTCCTCATCAGTTCAAACCATGGGGAGTCAAAGACAACAAACGACCTGATGGCTGGGCTGCAGCGAAAATACGACGTGCCATGATGAGGTATCGTTTGATTGGTATGGCACCATCCAGCAAATTAACGCAGTTCTGGAGCGCACAGTGCAAAGTACTGTTTGATGAGTGCTGTATGTGCACACCTTTGGTTCGTGGCCCGACTGTATCGGAAGATGGCGTGCTTCGGCTGGCTGGACCAAATCTACCCAAGATCCTGCGCTTATTAAACGCGAGAAATAACGCCATGGACTTACTACAGCCCCACGGCGTTGCTCAGTAAGTGTTTGATGAATTTAATTGGATACGATACACTAACACATGTCGTAAGTGCAGACTCACAGTTGTACACGCAGCTGCACAACGAGGATACACGGACTTAATTCGTGAACTTCTTAATTTCTGGACCGAGCACCCGCGGGAATCAAAACATCAAAAATACAGCTTTACGCTGTTGAAGCAGTTGCTTGTGCGACTTTTGGAAATGCGGCGCAAGAATATGCTCGTGAGAGAGTCTGGTCATGACCTTCACGTGATGATCGCTGAGCTCGGTGTGCCTTTTGACACGTTTTGTGAAGAGTTGGACAAGCTCCGCGAGGATGATCTTGTATTGCGAGATTTGCTCATGATATTTGGCCACCCGCTTGTTCTACGCAAGGATGCAGCAGGGAATACGCCGCTGCATTATGCAGCAGAAGGAGGATATCTCTTGCTCTGTCAGCTTTTACTCGAACATGGCGCAAAGATAAACGCGCAAAACAAATCTGGCGAGACACCGTACGTTTTCTATTGCTACTATGAAGCCAGCATATAGCTAATTATGTTGTGTAGGCTACATTTTGCGATATCGAGCATGCACGAAGACGTTTGTCAAGAGCTTGTGCGAAACAAAGCACAAGTGCAGATTGGCCGCTACGTGTCTCTACCGCTGATCAATGGAGTGAATCTTTTGGGATCGTTCGTGAATGCCCCAGATGGAAATGCAATCTGTGAGCTAATGCCCACGTTTCAATATCGCTCGAATGTACTCATGGACGTATTGGTTGATTCAAAGCCTCACGTTCATCTCTGGTCTGCTATCAAGACTGTATTTCATATTACCAATGGAGACAAAAGTGCAACCATAGTACCAGAGCTAGCACCTGAAGTGAGTGACAAAGGTCCTCGACAACATAATGCGCGTGACATCGAAGAAGGAATGCACACCCGCGTGGATGCGATCTGGTCATCTCCGATGCTACATGATCGCAAGCCCCATGAGGTCGTCTTTTTTCGCACAGCTCCGGGCAATGCACTCATGAAGGCCCATGTGCTGTGCGCATTACTTATCGGAACACATGTAGCGGCTTCTGATGTTACGAGGGCACGGAAACGTTACCAAAAGGGCAAAGTATTTCATCTGCTGATTCAGCAAATGCCCAGTGCGGCTGTCGCTGCCATGGATTCATTTCGTACCCCGTTGTTCCGCTGTTGCCTGCAGAGGGGTTTAAGAAATCACAACCAGCAATGGGTTCTCGATGCCAGAATCCAAACAGCACGAGAGCGACACAATGCGCTCATCACGAAAATGAGAGGTACTCATGATCCAAACGCTCGAATTCGCCGTCGACGACGAAAACTTAACGCACTTCAGCAATATTTTCGCAAGAAGGTTCTGTTTGTCTGGAGATTGCTCGTGTACTTGCGCCGCCTGTTTAGCGTGCAAAATGTGTTCACGGATACTAACGGGGAAATAGCCAACAAAAGCAGCATTGTTTGCGAGCCAAAAGGGGTCGTTTATGAATATGTTTACGACAATGCAGAGCTGCGTGGTGGCATGAGTGCAACACTGGCTTTAATTGTCGAGGTTGGTTTTTACTCTGAGCAACCTGTGGACGAGATTTGCAGCGATTTCTTTTTTGTGAAATGACTGACCATTGCTTGAAATGTAGACAGAGTGCAAAGAGCTCATGCTTCATCCGTGGGTCAATAAACTTCTCGATCACAAGTAGGTGGCGATTATAATTCTGCGGTTTGTCGGCGTGTTGTTGGTATTGATAAGGAGCAGGTGGAATTCTTTTGCAAAGCAGACTTTTCGGAATGAGTTTCGTATTTATTTTATTTTCTTTGCTGCAGTGTTTTTCGCAATGTGAGTAATGGTGATTATGGCTGATGACTTGAATCATTCAAAAATGTTGATGCGCTGTCATGGCTTGTAGATATGTGCACATTGGCGACACGTTTTTGGGGATGCCTACAGGAGGTTATCGAGACAACATCTTTGTGAACAATGGAGTCTGTATTGAGTACTTTCGAGATGTGGCCCGGCTTATTTACGGCTGCATTAATGTTTATTACATGAGCGAAGAGGTATTGTGTGACGAGGAAAAATCTCGCAGCTCTTTTCTGAATCTTTAAACGCTCTATGTGTGGTCCAGATTGCTTCGTATCGTGAACGCGGAAGTATTCGCACTTATTTTAAGGACGGATGGAACTTTTTCGACTGGCTCCTCATCATTTGTGTGTGGTTCTTGTCGGTTATGGATATCATGAGCATGACGTCTTCTTCAGGTTAGCTTACAGGCTTTTCAGATGAACTGTACAGTGCCTGATCATTTTGTTCATTCATTCATAGCGATTGAAGACTCAAGCGACTTCACGTACATAGCCTTCCAGGAATCGCTGTACAATGTTAACATATGGCGCCAGTACGATCTACGAACAACCGTGATGAGCATTGTGGGGCCCTTGGTCTTCTTCAAGTGGATCCAATTTGCTCGTGGAAACAAAGTTCTCGGGCCATTTGTGCGTATGATATTCAAGGTGAGCTGCTGCTTCCGTTCTGTTGGTTTTGTCTAACTGGATCACTCACTGCAATGCTCATTGACGCAGATGTTCAAGGACATTTTCGTATTTCTCACGGTCTTTAGTCTTTTCCTGTGCGGCTTTGCTTTCTCATTCTTCATCCTTCAGGTATTATATATATGGTATGGACTTTCATTCCGAAGAACTCACGTTCGTGGTCATGGTACTCTATGCATCGACCTGCACTATAGCTGGAAACATGCCGAACCTACTTTTCCTCTATTACGACTGTGCTTCAAGTAAGTCTTGGAGCGTGGGATTGGAGTATTTTTTACGAGGGAGGCCCGCTTGCTATGTTCATTTTTACTCTTTACGTTGTGCTCGGCACCATCATGCTGCTTAATTTGCTAATTGCGGTGCGTTTGATTTGTGGATGGCGAATTCATGTTGAGCTGCTGATCAGCTCACCTTTGTATTTCAGATGCTGGGCAACACGTACGACAAGATTTGGGAGGACCGTTTGCTCTTCTTCGAGCTGGAACGCGTACGTTTTTAAAATGGAAATTTGCTTATGGGTAGAGGTTGTTCTCTAAGTAGGATGATGATGTAGGCCAAAGCAACGCTATCGATTCAGTCATCTATTGATGGCATGAAATACGACGAGAAATACTGGTGCCAGCGGCTATATGTTCTCGAAGACGATGTGCCCATCGAAGGCATTCCGCTTCAGAAGTTCTAAGTGTGAATGGACGTGTAGAACGGTACCCGCATACGCACTGTCTCCCTCTCTCTCTCTCAATAATTTCTCTAGCTTTGCCAGCATTCACTCGCTTCGAAAAATACGATCGATGATATCCAAGAAGCCGACGAGAATCACTCGCCGACCCCGCACCACGGGGGCTCCGGCGTGCCGCACTTTGCCACTGTGCACCGCTGCGTCGCCTTGCGTGATGTGCATGGTCTCTTTCGAGGCTTCGAAGAACGTGCCGCCGCCTTCAAACTCACTTCGCTCGTTGAGCAAAATGTTGAACGACAGCACCGAACCATCGCAGTGCACGCCCAATTCAGCTCGTTCGCCAGCCCGTGCCTCGTACTTGACGAAGAAAAGCTCTCGGAAACTCAGCTGCTGCGTCATTGGGATCGCATACTGGCTCTGTATCTGCGGGAAGAGCCGAGCGCGGATGCTGGCGCGCACCCAGGCGTCCATGGGCACTGCCTGGTAACAGGGCAGGTCCGTGGTCGGGTACGCAGCATGGCGCTGCGTGCACCAGCCTTGGCGTCGTGTAGCACTCTCCAGTGTCTTCAGCACCAGTCGGCTCTCATGCAGACTCCAGATGGCTGGGAATACGTGCGCCTGCGTCATGGGCTCACTGGCGTCCATGCTCGCAATGTATCGAGTCTTGGCTTGCAGTTCGCGCGCCTCTCGACGAAGGGCGATCGCAGCTGCATCTGGACGATTGAGCCCGTGTTCATGACCTGACAAGGGTTCTAGGAAGGCCGCCACTTGGTCGTGACCATGCAAGAGCGCCAGCCAGTACGGTGAATTGCCGTCCCAGTCCAGCGCTGATGCGTTCATGTGCAGCGGCCCGTCCGCAAGCAACTTGACCAGCTCAAGCTCCCCGCGCTTGGCTGCGAAGTGGAGCAGCGTGCACCCGCCGCTCGCGATGTTCTTGCCCTGGATCTGGGTCTTGCTCACCGGCAGCACGACGTCCTGCGTCACAATGCGCTCCAGCAATGACTGGTACTGCAGATTCTGCGGTTGGGCCAGCGTCTCGCACACTGTGCGCACGTACTCGGTCATCTGCGCATCGATGGCGTAATGCAGCGAGCAGAAGCCGTGGCTGTCGGCTGCATTGTCCAGGGCCTGGCGCGCCAGGTCAAAGCCCGGATGCTGCTGCTGGAAGATCGCGAGCCCGCGCCAGACGAGCAGCGCCAGCTCTTCGTCGTAGATCGAGGCTGCGAACAGCAGCGCCGGCTTGCCCATGACCAGCAGCATCGCGTCACCGCGCACTGGCGGCAGCGCTCGCTGGTGCTCATCATCGTCGTCGGCTTCCGCTGCCTTCGCGTACGCTGCCAGCACGTCGTCCAGAGCGCGGGTCGCTGGGGCCGACTGCCAGAGCAGCAGCTTGTGCAGCTCGCGCAGACCGGTCTGCTTGGTGGACGCGTCGTCCAGCAGCGCAAAGAGCCTGGTGAGCGCGTCGGGGGCCGTGGCGAACTCGTTCAGCGCCTCGAGCAGTTTGCGCGCGTCGTCCGCCTGGTCAGCCGCCATGATAATAGACACGCAATGATGAGACAGTCTCCGCTAATGGAAGCAATCGAGAGAGAGAGGCCTTCTGTATTGATGGGGTAAGGTACACGCACTTATCAGAGTCGATCGTCCGCGTCCAGATCGGGCTCATTGATCTTGTCAATGGCGGCCTTGATCAGGTTATTGTCCTTCGGGTGGAAGTACAAGGCCGTGGTGAAGAACTTGAGCGCGCTCTCCAGCCGCCCGAGCTTCTTGGCCACTTTGCCCATGGAGAAGTACACCGACGACTCGCGCGGCGCAAAGTTGCGCACGATCTCCAGCTCCTGCAGCGCCTGGGAGCCACACAGCAATCAAGTCATCTCTCAGCCAATCCCCAATGCAAGCTTGTTGACGTACTTCCTCGTATCGGTGCTGTGTGATGAGCACATTCGCGCGCTGGAAGCGAGCCTGGGGGTTCAGCGGCTGGAGCTCGCCGGCGATCGCGAGCACGCGCAGCGCTTCGTCGTACTTGTGGGTCGAGTGGAGCACCATGCCCAGAAAGCAGTGCAGCAGCGCACTGCGCGGATTGATCTCCAGCGCGCGCTTGAAATGGTACTCGGCAAACTCGAACTTCTCCTGCCGGTAGTAGATCGTGCCCAGGCCGTACCAGGCGTTGTAATGCCGCGCGTCCGTGCGAATGGCGTGGCGATAGCAGTTGATGGCCTTGTCAAAGTCCTCGTTGGCCACGTACTCGTGTCCTGAGAGCGTGTATGCGTAGGTGAAGGACGGATCCAGTTGGATTGCCTGCAGAACGAGAGACAAGTGAGCGAACGGCTGGCCAAACCAGGAGCGGGAGACCCGTGCGCATACTCGCTGGAAGAACGACAGCGCCATGTCGTGCTCTTTCTGGAGACTAAAGCAGTTGCCCGCGACGCACCAGGCCTCGCTCGAGAGCTTGTCTGCATCGGTGGCCTGCTGCGCCAGGTACGCCAGATCCACTTCCTTCTTGAGATGCCACAGTGTGGTGGAGTACAGATCTAAGCCGCTCATACGTTGCGGCTCCGCTCGATGCATGGCTCGAAAGGCCTCGTGTGCCTTCAGGAGTAGCAATGATAATGTGAATGCTAGCTAGGCCAGTGAGAATGCAATCGCAGGCATCAGCGCTCTTTACCTGCTCGTAATCAGCCAATTCAAAATGCGCGCGACCAATCTGTTGTCGAGCCCATCCAGACGCGAGCTGGGCCGCCGGCAGCCGCTCCAGCAGTGCCAGCGCTTCCTTGCACAGGTAGACACTCTGGCGTTGATAAATAGATCCAAACGAGCTCAGAAGACGCAAGAGTTCCTAGATGCGAGCGACCACAACAGACAAATCAAGCCAGAGAGTGAGTTACCGCAAGAGCCCTTGGAACGACCGAGTAACCTCGTACCTGTCTTCCATCAACAGTGTTCTTGACGACAGGAGCAGCAGGCTTGTCTCGAGGCGTATATGCTGCTACTTCTGGTGTGTTCCTCGAGTGGAATAACCGCATCGTGACGTTCGCATCCGACGGCGTTTTCAAGTCGCTCTAGCACACAGCACATTAAAATCCATTCTCAATGGGAACGCCACTGGGCCCACGAACCGGAGAATCATCTTCCAAGGAGAACGGGACACGCGCATTGCGGAACTGCTTCTCGGCACTCTCTGCCAATGGCCGCCTTGAGCTCTTGCGCAGTCGCGGGTTGCCTGGAGCCGCCGGCAAGCCGCCCATGCGCTGCTTCTTGAGCACGGTCGTATTGGCCGAAGCCGCCACGGGCGTCTTGTAGGCACTATGACTCAGCACTTTAGTGGCGGACTTGAGCCTGGACGAGCTGCGTACGTTCGGGCCTGGTGTCGACAGTTCGATGGGCGTCTGCAGCTCTGGCGTCGAAAACGACAGCGTGCGCTGCTGCAATGGCGTCGATTCGACTGCGTCGCGCTCCTGCTTGGTCTCCTGCGCCGTGTTTTCATTGTCTTCCGCCGGTTGGTCTTCATACAAAAAGCCAAGCGAGCGTCAGTGAAAAGGCTTGTGGGGCGGTTCCCGTGACTCTTGCTTACCATGGGAGAAGAAGCTCGCGCTGCCAAAGAACCTGGCAGCGTCCAGATTCGCGCCCAACTCGCACAGCTCTTCGTACGCAGACCACAAGAGCGCATCCTGTTGCAGACTGATGAGCGCTAGAGTCAGAACAGCCGCTAGCTGTAGCTACCTAGAACGCGAGTCACATACCACTTGGTGAAGCAGTCGATGGCCTGCTGCCTCCGGTTGGCCTGGCGGCAGATCCGGCCCATGAGGTACAGCCCGGCCGCGCCGTTCGGGATCGCATCGGGCACCTGACCGTTGTCCAGCAGACGCTGCTGTTGTGGCAACTGGTACAGACTGTCGCTGCCGCTGCCTCGCAGCAGCGCGTTCTCGGCCTCAGCGAGTCGCCCTTGATGGAAGCAGCAGACGGACAGCAGGTAGCGGTTCTCGTCCTGCGTCGTGGCTTCCAAGGTCGCGATCGCGCGGCTGATCTTGCCCGATCGGTAGTAGCATGTGGCCAGCAGATGCAGGTGCGGCTCTGTGCGGCTCTACGAGGCGAGCAGCAGCAGTGAGTACACGGGAACGACCGTCAATGTGCAAGCACAGCACGTACATGAGCAGCCAGCCGCTCGGCCAGGAAGCAAGCATTGGCGAAGAGGGACGCATCCAGGTCCTGCTGGATCCTCTGCCGCAGCGTGGCCACCAGCGGGTCAGCGTCGCCGCCTCCAAAGCAACCCGCCATCGCCGCCGTCATTTTGGTCAAGAGGCTTCAAGGCAACCAACTTCGCACTGTGCACGTCGAAATGATACGGCCACTTTGGATTGTTGTCCCGCCTGTTTGCACTGACGCGACCTTCGTGCAACCTTCGCGCTGGATTTGAACGTTTGTGTTGTGTGCGGTGCTGGACCCAAACAGAAATCCACGGGCCGGAAGCAAAGAGCCATGCAGCGTCGGGAGCAGCAGCAGCAGCGCAAGCGCGCGAGCGTCAAGGGCCAGCGCCAGATCAACCAGCCCAACGGCTCGGCCGCCGCGGCCGCGCGCAAGCCCAAGATCGGCGTCACGGGCGTGCCGCTCTCGAGCCGCTTCTCCGGGCTCACGAACGAGGCGGCCAAGACCGTGGTCGTCAAGGTGCAACCCAAGAAGAAGAACCCGCTGGCCGCCAAGAAGCAGCAGAAGCAGCAGGCGTTCGTGAACGCCCCCCAGCAGAAGAAGCAGCAGCAGCAGAAGCAGAAGTTGCAGCAAGTCGCCCAGGCCAACAAGAACAAACGCCAGCAGGTCGTAGACAAGCGCCGAAAGGGCCTGGAGGTCGCACCGCCGGCCAAGACCAAGAAGCCCAGCCAGCAACAGCAGCAGCGAACGAGTGGAGGCCGCGGCGCTGCCGGAGCACGTGGCGGCCGTGGAGGCCGTGGTGGTCGCGGTGGCCGTGGCGGACGCGGTGGTCGTGGCGACGAGAAGAAGGAAACGACGGGCGAAGATCTCGACGTGGAAATGGACGCCTACTGGCACGAAGCCGGCAAGGGTCCCGACCCAAAGGCCGCGCAGCTCGACCGTCAGATGGAGCAATACTGGGCCGGCAAGCCCAAGCAGGGCGGCGAGTCGTCCTCGAACAGCGACGTCAACGCTCCGGCCGCCGAGACCACGTCGTCCTGATGATCGAATGGATGGGAAGTCTCCCGCCTGTTGTGTTTAAATGGCGTTGGCACCAGCAGCAGAAGACAAGCGGTGCCTTCTTTTGGGGCATTGCCTATCGCCTCTCGACTGCGAGAGATTAACAAGCAGCAGCATGAAGAAGAAATGGTGAAAGGTGTTGAGCGTGTGTTTTCCTTTGTCAATCTGACCAAGCGGCGGAAGCGGCATCAAGCGGCAGCAGTCAGTCGTACAGCGTCTTGTCGTACTTGACCTGGTCCAGCTGGTTCTTCCACGTGGCCCACTCCACGGCCGTCACCATCGGGATCAAGAAGTCCGCCGTGTTGCGCGCCAGCAGCTTGTACGACTGCAGCAGCGACAGCGTCAGTACGTCATGGCAAATGCGATACAGGGACCAAGAATAGAGCACGTACGCTCGAGTTGAAGCGGTAGCCGTCGTACGAGAGCGCGGTCTCGCGGCGGAAGGCGTAGCTGTCCAAGCGCGGACCCAACACCACTGGGATGTCTTCCGTCGTCGTGCTGTTGGAGATACGGAGTCAGTGGCAGCCAGCGCATGTGGGAGGCTGCTTCTAGGCAGAGCTTACCTGGCGCAGAACTCCTCCAGGGCCAGGTTGAGCGGGATCTTCTCGCTGTCGTTGGCCAACGGAGCCGGGCTTACGGCCGTGGCCAGGCACACTTTCTTGCCCTTCTTGCGCAGCGCGTCACAGATCGCCATGAGGTTTCGCTTCACAGCGTGGATATCCATGGCCGAGCTGGATCTGGGACATTGACACCACAGTGTGAGACAGGCATGCGTCCACTACAGTCTGTTCTGTCTGAACGTACCGCAGCTCGACGGAGCCGAGGATGACGATCACAATGTCGGCATCGCGAGTGCTTCGGGCGTTAAAGACCTTGTTGAAGTACTAGACACACGCAGCGACGCTCTGGTCAGATACCAGAGGGCTCTCTTGCCGCCTTCATGGCTGTGCTTGCTTCCTGCTTACCTGCTTGGGCGCGTTCATGGTCCAATCGCCCGAGAAGGAGCCTGGCACGCCTGCATTCACGATCTCCCAACGGTGGCGGACCTGCAGAGAGCAGCCACGGCATGAGCGACGAGCACGGACACCGAAGATCCCATCGCCATTACCTTGTCGCTGCGCTGGAGGATCCCCGGAAGGTAGTGCGCGATGCCGGCCGAGCTTGTGATCGTCACGTAGTCGCCGACCCCGGCCGCAAAGTCGTCGCCGATGACCGCGATCTTGTGGAAGTACTGCGAGCGCGGGGCCACGCTCTTGACGTAGAGGAAGTGGTGCACGTAGTGGCAGAGCTTCCACCAGAGCAGCGCCAGCGCCACGCGCACGGCCACGACGAGATCGGCGGCGCCCATGAGTGTTGCGGTCTCTCCAGGTACGACGATCTTTGGGTAATAGGGTCTCCAGTGAGCCGGCCGGCCGGTGGGGCTGCTGACCTTCATTCACCGTTCTAGAACAAGTGACCCTGCGCCCCAGAGAGAGAAACCGGACTCATGGGGCTGATCAAGGACCGACGGAGGGCGGCGCGCGTCTGTGCGTACGAGCCGGAGCCTGCGGCGGCCAAGCGGCCAGTCGAGAGAAGTAGCGAGACCGACGGCGGTGGCGACGGCAGCAGCAGCAGCGCCAGTGCTGAGATCCGGTCGTTCCGCGTGAAGAAGACCAAGAACGGCGGTCGCTCGGTCGTGATCCAGTACGCGACCGGCGGGCAATACGACGGCGAGGCCGATGACGAGAAGCAGCGCCATGGCTACGGCGTGTACCAGACGCACACGGGCCACCGCTACGAGGGCGACTGGGTGCACGGCGTCTTCCAAGGGTGAGGAACAAACGTTATTGGAGCTCTCTTCTCCAGCCAGGCAGGCTCATGACGCCCCGTTTGTTCTCTTGCGCCTTGGTACGAACAGCTTTGGCAGCCAGTGCTTTGCCAAGACAGGCGACCGGCATGAGGGCATGTATTACAAGAACCAGCGCCATGGCGAGGGCACGTTTCTCTGGGCCAATGGCGATAAATACGTGGGCAATTGGCGCTTTGGCAAGGTGCTGATTGCTGCATTAGCAGGCTGAGAGATACACTATGAGACGAGCGCTGGAACGTGTAATGGTCTTTGCTGATGTAGATGAGTGGCACGGGCACGTTCTTGTGGCAGAACGGCGATAGCTACGCAGGTAGGAGCGCTCGCTGCTGCTCGTCCGTCCATTGGTGTTCTCATGCTGTTGGATGTCGCATTAGGCGGATGGAAGAAGGGCATGATGCACGGCCAGGGCAAGAAGTGCTTCGCGTCGGGCGACCTGATCGACGGTCATTGGCGCAAGAACAAAGTGAGCGGCTGGGGCAAGAAGTGCTTCAGCTCGGGCGATGTCTACGAAGGGTTCTTCTACAACGACGAGCGCGAGGGCTTTGGCAAGTACACGTGGGTGAATGGCGATCAGCATGAGGGCAACTGGCACCGCGGGCTCAAGCACGGCAAGGGTGTGAGTACAGACGCCGAGGGAAGCGTTCTCCGCGGCTCGTGGCAGTACGGCGAGCTGCAGGGCACCGGCGTGCATCAATTCAGCTGCGGCAGCCACTACTCGGGACAGTTCAAGAACGGTTTACGCCAGGGCTTTGGCATTCTCACGCTCTTCTCGGGCGATGTCTACGAGGGCGATTGGCACCAGGACGTCATCCAGGGTGACGGCTCCTGGACCTCACACGCTGGCCATCGGTTCTACGGATCATGGCGCGACGGCTTCCCGACCGGCATGGGCCTGTTCCATCAAGCGCCCGTTGAGCAAGACGACGACGGTGATGAAGATGAACAGAGCAATAGGTTTTTACAGGAAGGTGTGTTCACGGCAGGCGTGTTGCAGCCGTGCGGGTCCTTCGTGATCGCGCGCGTCTCGGCGCCAGGCTGCTGCTGAGAAGAGGCTAATGGATAGAACAAGACACACGAAGACACGGCGTTGCTTTCAGTTTTTTCGTCGCACGGCGCGCAGTTCTGCATTGAATAATAGGAAAATATCAACGGAAGAGCTGCGTCCGACGCGCCAAAAATTCTCTAACTGCCGCTCGTGTGTGACGACGAGCGGTTCCCTATCTGGTTGATGTTCACAATGGCCAAAGGGGCACGGCGCTCAACTCAATCACGCGCTTGGGCGGTCGTCTCGGGCAGTTTAACCCAGCGAGGGGAAAGCCTTCAGGTCAGCGACGTTGGGGGTCGAGCTGCCAGCAGCACCACGGCCACCGCGGGCGGCACCACGGCCACCGCGAGCACCGCCGCGGCCGCCACGGCCACGCGTGTCGTTCTCACGGAACGGACGGCGCTCCTCCTTGGGCGCCTGGAAGCCCAGGTCCGTGATGAACTGCTTCTTGCGGCCAGAGGTCTTCTTGGTGAACACCTTCTCGAACTGGGCCTCGATGAAGTCCGGGGTCTTGCCGTCCTTGGTGATCTGGACGGCGCCCGAGAACTCCTCCGTGATGGTGCGGACCTCGACCTCAGCGAAGAGCTCGCCCTTGCGCTCGGCCTTCTTCTTGGCAAGGTACTCGTCCAGGGAGAACTGCACTTCCTCCTCTTCTTCGACGACTTCCTCCACCACGACAGCGACCTCCTCGTCCGAAGCGGTCTTCTCCTGGACTTCGGCCTCAGCCACCAGCTCGGTCTTGTCGGACTGGTTGCCCCAGTTGCGGGCGCCACCGCCCTGCTTGCTGGTCTCCTTGCCACGGCCCGTGCCGCTGCGACGCTCGAAGTCGCGGCGAGGGGCGCCCTCACGGCCACCACGGCCACCGCGGGCACCGCCACGGCCACCGCGGGGAGCACCTTCACGGCCCTCACGCGGGGCGCGCTCCTTCTTGTCAGCGCCCTCCACGAAGGGCTTCTTGGCGCTCTTCTTGTTGCCGGCGGCGGGCTTGTTCAGCGCCACAGGGGCCGAAGGAGGAGCCGTCTCCGTCTTCTTGGTGACCTTGGGGGCCTGGTCCTCGTCATCCGAGTCCAGGTAGGCGAAAATGTTCTTGCTGCGGGCGGCCTAAGAGAGTCACATAGAGAGCCGTGCGTGAGCCACAGAGCGGGACGCATGCGGAGCGCCAAGCGGCCGTACCATCTTGAACGTTTGGTGGCTTTGCTGTTCTGCGGTGCTCCAGGGCCGAGTGAGTCGAGCCCAAGGGGCCAAGGGGTCGACCCGAGCCGCACATTTGCCAGCTTCAACCCGCAACAACTAAACCCACGACCAGGTTTACAGCCACCACTTACCGGCGCAAAACGGTCGATGGGTCTTACGGGCCAGGTTTTGGGCTCGAAAAAAACAGAAGAAAGAACCCGTTTGCCTGGATCGGAAACCCGTCGGGAGGAGTTCCAGGTGCTCGGGAGGGGGGGAGGGGCCCCCAAAGGCACAAGGAAATGAATGGATAGGGAACCTTTGGGACGACGGCGCATAGAAAGGCCGTTTTGCTGCAAAGGATGGTGGCTTATGTTGCCCACGCGCAACGCAAATGCATCCGGCCCCCCATGGCGTCAACATGGGCGTGCCACTGGGATGTGTGCCATTGGAGAGAGTGCTGCGTGGAAGCAGTGGTCAATGCAAAAAGGATGGCGCGGGGCTCTGGAGAGGGGGCTCTGCTACTGCTGCTGCTGGATAATCGCTTGAGCAGAGGGGGAGGACAAAATAGAAGTTGCAGCTGGGGGGAGGCTCGCATCTTTTCAACTCAGGCCAGAGCGTCCGTAGGTACTGTACAAGCGCAAATGTAGGAGTGAATGTGATGTGTGAGTGAGCATGAACACCGCTGTACCGTAACTCGTGCATGGGTGTGTACTCAATCCTCAATCCATTTGGCCAACTGAGGCAAACGCAGCAGCAATGTGTGTGTGTGTGTGTGTCTATTACTGCAAGTCCGTCTTGCAGTTCAAGTGCATGTTACCAGAAGATTGGTGTGCACTTGCAGTGCTGCTGCATCAGGCTGAGGAGCTATTATTCACTTCGGAGTTTTATATTTGGTCAGCATACAAAAATCCATACAGTATCTTGGGGGCCGAATCAGAATGTGTGTTGAACAGCAACCGAAGTCGCGACGTGCATGCAAACGTGAGTGAGGGTGCTTCTTGTCTGAAGAGCCCAGGAGGCCAAGGCAAGTCTGCAGCAGCATGAACCGCCTGCTGCCGCTTTGTTCTCGCGCGTCCGGTTTCTGGCCAATGGCGATCACATTGCGAGGTTGAACTTGCCCTTTGTTGCAGCAGAAACGGATTTGCGCGGAAAACCAGCACGCATCAGGTTCGCGAGAGAGTCCAGTAAGGTCCCCCCCTGCCTTTGTTGCGCTTTTTCTTCGTCCTCGTTGGGCCCGAACCCCGAACCCTTCCTCAGAGCCATTTTCTCGAATCTCGCGCAAAAACGCAGGTGTCTGCTAATTCATGTGCTAATTCGTCAGCTAATTCCTTGCTGGCTAATTCGTCCAGGCTAACTCGTCGCCTCATTTCAACTTCGGGAAGAAGAGAAAGAAGTCGGGGGAAAACCAGAAACAACCGGAAGGTACGAGCCTTCCGCCCTCATCCGCTCTCTCTCCATGGCAGCCGGCGCCGTCCCCAGGCCGCACTCGGGGGCGCCGTGCGCATGCTGGTGGTGGTGGTGCCTGGCTGCTGTGTGCTGGCAGAGAGGCAGCGGCTGGCGCTGGGGGAGAGAGCGACCACCTGTACGAGAGTGAAGCCGACCGACCGTTCCTAACGGACGCTCTTGTGCTTCTGTGTAGATCCGAAATGAGCTCGTTCAAGAAGGAACACCCGTTTGGTACGTTGACGTGTGTGTGCTGCTGCCTGCCTGCGCCCGAGCGCCTCGTGGAGGCTGCTTGGGGGCGTGGGTGGGGATCTGAGTACGTGTTAAATAGGTGGGTGCATCTCTGACGATGCGTTGGATCTTGTAGAGAAGCGTCAGGCAGAGGCCCAGCGCATCCGCTCCAAGTACCCGGACCGCATTCCAGTACGTTCATTGCCATCGCTGCTGCGTATGTGAACAGAGCATGCAGAGCGCTGACTGTCGTGCCATGGCGTAATCCCTCTGCAGGTCATTTGTGAAAAGGCAGACCGCAGCGACATCCCAGACATTGACAAGAAGAAGTACCTGGTGCCGGCCGATCTGACCGTGGGCCAGTTTGTCTACGTGATCCGGAAGCGCATTAAGCTCAGCCCCGAAAAGGCCATCTTCATCTTCATCAACAACGTGCTGCCACCCACAGGTAGGACAGGCAGCAGCTGCCCATGCCCATCATGTCGGCCATGCGATGCTGATTATGTGTATGTCCCACAGCCGCACTGATGTCCAACATCTACGAGGAGCAGAAAGATGTAGACGGCTTCCTCTACATCACGTACTCTGGCGAGAACACGTTTGGGCAGTAGCCATGCAGACTGCAAGCAGCACGACGAGTTGGATTTATGACGATGGATTTTTGAGTTGCCGGTTTCCCGACCTCCTTCCTCTGTGACGAAGCACGTTCAGCCGCAGAACCAAGAGACGAAAACACGAGAAACAAGACCTACGTTGCCACACGATGCGAGAGCGCTAGACGGTGGGCAGCGGCAGCGCACGGGTGGAGAGTATCGAGGAAACACGGACATGCTTGGATTATTTTTATGTTGAGTGTTGCTTCGTTTGTGTGGTCTATGGCAGTGATGCAGATGATCTACTGGTCAAAGCGCAGCAGTTGCAGCCCCTGGCCGACCACGACGACACTGGAGCTGGAGCCATCGGAGCTATGGTTCACGGCTAGACTCGCGATGTCGGCGCACTCGGAAAACACAGCGCTGCGCCACTGGAGTGCGGGCGCCTGATTCTCCTGGCGATTGAGCTGCCACTGACTCACGCGCTGGTCGTATCCGCCAGTGAACACGAGGTCGTCCGTGCACGCGATGGCCTTGATGGCCGAGCCGCTGGAATTGGCCACACGAGTCGACTGAAGCTCTGCCAGTGGACTCGTCGCGAACTCCTTCACATGGATGGACTGGTCGTCGCCGCCGCTGATGATGGCGAAGGTCTTCTGCTCGTGCTGACTGGCGACGGTCATGCAGTTGACTCCCATGTCATGCGCCAAGTAGCTCGCGCTCGGCTCCAGCGCTTGCAGAGTGGGCTGCACCGCGTCAATGAGCTGCTGGCTGTCCTGCTCCAGGCCGGAGCTCAAGGCCTCGCCCAACATGGCCAGCACCGGTGCCAAGCTCCAAATGTGCACCATGCCGTCCGTGGATCCTGCGGCCAGAAGCGCGGCCTGCTGATGGCCTGCACATGAGAGAATGGGCTTCTTGGACGCACTGCATTGGCCCAGCTCCAGCAGCTTTGGCTCCGAGGCAGCCAGATCCAGCAGCAGCAAGTGCACGGCCCCTTCGGAGTTGCAGGCCACCACGAGATGCAGCAGCTCCGACTGAATGGCGGTGTTATGGTTTGTGAGTGCAAATGTTTCGATGCCGAGAATGCGATGGTCCTGGAGCGCGTCCTCCTTCTCAAATCCACAGACGAGCTGCAGCACACCCAGGTTGTCGGCTACGGACCAGACGTTGAGGCGTTGCTTGCCACCACCCGAGATCACGATGTGCTGCTGCGACAGCGGCAGGTAGAACGAGGTCAAGGCTCGCACAGTGGTCGAGTGGGCGATACCTGTCGACACGCAGCGCCAGCGCGCAGCCAGGGACGATTGCTGCGTTCGCGTATGCAGCTTGACGCTGTTGTCTTCGCCCGAAGTGATCATCCGGTCGCCGATGAAGCACACGCCCGTGGTCATGCGCCCGTGGTATTGATCATGGACCGAGCAGCGAGCGAACGAGCACTTGGGCGTCGAGTGCATGGTCGAGTGCACCTTGACTTCCAGATCAGCTTGCTTGGCCACCGGAGGTGTGAACAGGAACGCGTGGCGAGGGACAGCGCTGGTCTTGCAGTCGTACCTGGTCATCAGCGCATGCGGCCGGCGCCAGCCGCCGCACTCAATGCTGAACAAGCGATACTGCGCTGAGAAGTTGTGCAGGATGGCCTGCGAGGCGTGGAAGCCGAACACGAACAGCTCGTTCTGCGCGTTCCACCAGAGCTGCTTGATCGTGGACATGCCCTTGATCAGCTCACGACCGACGTGCTTGACACTGCAAGCACCGGGGGGAGACGCCAGCGGCTCGATCACGTGGGAGCAAATGTAGCCGTCGTGGCCACCAGAGAGCAGCACGTTGTCCTTCAGCACAAGCGCGGCCACCTGCTCACGTCCGTGGATGCCCTTCAACACGACTGAGGGTGCTAGACACTCCAGCGTCTCGACGTTATCGCATGCAGTCAGCGATCGGTGGAAGACGCTAACGCTGCCACGGCCATCGCCACAGATAATGCTGCGCGTGGAGTCTTGGTCCAGTACCAGCAAAGCGGACAAGGCGCACTTGCCAGAGTTCTTGAACCAGGCCATGAGCTGCATGGGCTTCTCGTCTGCGTCGTCCGATGTGGTCGACAGCCGCCACTCCTTGAGCTCACCGTCTGCGCTGCTGGTGAAGATCGCGGCTGCTTCGCCCGTCTGGTCCCACCAGATCTTCATGATGCGGCTCTCGTGCGCCTTCCAGAAGTACTTGATCGAGGCCGTGGCGATCTCCAGGACCGACACGAAGCCGCTGGAGTCGCCAATCAGCAGCAGCTTGTTGTCCGGTGTGAGCGAGAAGCACGAGATGTTGTTCTTGACGCCCTCGCGCTGCTCGGCCACCATGAAAAACAGGCGCGACGTGTTGGTTTCCAGGTCAAACTCAAAGATCTTGCCGTGCTCCGAGGCCGCAAAGCCCAGGCGGCCGTTGCTCTGGTTCATGGCAATGTCGCGAATGCTGAACGAGGCGCTCTTCTTCTTCTTCTTGCCCGCGGGGGACTCGTCCGATGTGGTCTCGCTCCAGTAGATGGGCATCCGCGTGCAGAAGGGCTCTGTGGAGGGCGAGGTCGACGTGATCTGGTGGTCCAGATCCCACAGCTTCACGGCGCCATCGCCGCCGCCAGTCGCGAGCATGGATCGAGAAGGATGCACGGCCAAGCGCCAGACATGGCGGCCCATGTGTCCCTGCAAAGTCGCAACGCAGTTCCCGGCGAGATCCCAGACCTTGCAGAGCGCGTCTTCGCTCGTGGTGGCGAGACCGATGCTGCAGAACTTGACGTCCCAGAGCCGAGCACTGTGGCCCCAGGCACGGAAGACAGCGCGGTACTTGCTGGCCAGTAGCGTCTGGCGGTCCTGCCACGGCGCTTCGTCCTGCAAGCCGCTCATAATGGCTGCACTGTCGGTCGTGTTCTGGAGCCAGCCGTTCTGCGAGCGATCGGTCGATTTGGTTGGGAACGTGTCGCTTGGACGGTTGGACCACAGTTGGACCGTGCGATCGTCCGACACAGACACCAGCATGGACGCATCGACGGACCATTGCAGCTTGAAGATCACGCCGTCGTGCGAGTGCAGACGCTGAGCCGGCGCAGCGACTTCGGCGCCGCTGGCATCGCGCTCGCTGTCCATGGGGTTCCACAGCAGCACCTGCTGGAACACCGTCCCGGAAGCTACTACCAGCTCGTCCATCGAGCGGCCGTGGAACGCGAGCGAGTAGAGAATGCAGCGCTCGGCGCACTGCACTTTACGCAGCATGATGTCCTGAACCGGGTCCCAGATCTGGATGAAGTTGTGCGCAAGGCCGACAGCCAGCAGCAGATCACTGGCTTGGCCCTGCTGCTTGGACAGAGTCTGCACGTCGAAGACCCAGTCGCTGAAGACCTTGGACTTGCCCACAGGCTGCAGCAGCGCATCGGTCGTCGCTTCCTGCGGCGTCTGCGGCAGCTGCTGGAAGCAGGTCACGCGCTTCTGGCCGAAGAACGCGCCGACGTTACGGTACGCACCATTGGAGTGCACCTCAGAGACTGTTCATAGGAGCCCAAGCGTTGCGGGTGAGTGGAGGAGACCGCGAACGTGGAGCAATTGGGGCGACGCACCAAAGTCGATGCCGTGGAGGATGCCGCGGGTCATGATGGCGTGCTTGGCCACGAGCTCGCCCGTATGCGTGGCATACAGATAGAGCGTGGATCCCATGCCGACGTAGAGCAGCGACCCATCGAGCGAGAAGTGGACGAGCGTCACGGCGCCAATGTACTCCTGCTTCATGGCTCCAGCCATCGCCATTCGCCAGCCAAGAATGAATGACTAGCTAATGAAGCAAACCGGTGACATACCGGTATGATACCGACGCAACGATATCTCCAACATGGGTTCACTTTTTGATTGGGATGATAAATAGATTAGGAGGTGACTGCCATGGTGGACAAGGCCGGGATCTCGTCCCAGCGTGGCCAGGCGGCGGAGTGCAGCGGCCGCGGCCTGGAGACTACTCTCAGTTCATCCAGGTCCTCGTATAGATCGACCCCGGTCACGTCCAGGTCCTCGTCGTTGAGCGTGGCCGACGGCTTCGTGCGCGGGGTCTCGGTTGCTCTAGCTGCTGCAGTGGACTGCCTGAGCATCTCGAGAGGGAAGCGCTTCAGATGCACGGGCTTCTCAGACTGCAGCACCTTGAGGATGCCGTGACCTCGACGGAACTCGATCTTGCTCTTGCTCGGGTCGGCGATCGCTGCAAACGCACGCGGCACGATTGCCTCGCGGATGAGCTCGATGCTCAGAGGCAGCGCCACTTGTGCGCTCTCCACGAAGAAGTCACGCACCATCATGAACGGCAGCTTGCTGCAGGAGACGCACTTGGGGATGGCCGAGAACGCGTGCACGGCCAGCAGCCGCGCAAAGCTCTCGAGCCCGACAGTGCGGGCACGAATCACGCCGGCGTCACGAGAGCACACGAAATAACGACGTGGGAACGCAAACAACTCGAGCGACTGCGTGAACCAGCGGCAGCCAAAGCACTGGCGCACGATGGAGCGTCGGAAGAACGCCAGGAGCGCATCTCGAAGCTCGCGGAACTCGGAATACCGTCGTTGCACGCTCCAGGACAGGCCGCTGTTGTTTAGTGCCGCTTGGATCGTGTATACCGTGTGATTATCCACTCTGCCAACATCACTGATCGAGACGATCACCTTGGGTTGGGTGCTGTTGACGCCACAGTAGATGTGCGAGAAGGTGTCTGCGTGTGCGTCCATGGTCAGGGCGGTCGTCTCCTTTACGATTGGGAAGGCGTAGTGTCAAAGCAACGACGCGCCGAGGAAATCCAGCTAAGATAGCGAGCGAGCTACAGGCCAGAACGGGACGATGCAGATACGATAATGGGCCATGCACAGAGGCAGACAGAGCAGCAGCAGCATGGCTCAATGCGTTTTTGGCTGATCAGATCACGCATCATTATCCTGATAAGAAAGATCGCAGGCTTTGGATCGACAAGATGGGCCCTTGACATCCTATTTTCGGTTCGGAAGAAGCGGGGAAAGCGGCGCCACAGAGACAAGAGCAAGAGATGGCGACTGATGGCTCTGTGATGCGTCTGGAGCTCCGGCCGTTGGACATGAGAAGGAGCCGATCCCGTCAGCTTCTCCTCATTGGAGCAATCCGAATCAGGCGATGATGTACGGTTCGTGGCCCTCGATTTCGGCTAAAACAGCTGCTGCCACGACTCGACTCGGCTTTTCCACTTGGTCAATGTATGTCTCTGTCGTCTGCTCGTCCGGATCCACCGGATCAGTCGGTTTGTGCATTTAGTCGAGTCGATTGCGACCGGCTGGAGCGACAGACTGACTGCATTTCATCTGCCGCCGGCGTCATGAGCCGCACGCCCATGGCCGCCGCGCCCGAGAGCGAGCCGTTCCCTGAGCGCCGCAGCGAGGCCGAGGCTGCGGCCGCGGCCTCTAAGTCCAAAGAAGAGCCGTCGCTTGCCTCGCCCGCGTCAGTCGCGTCATCCGAGGCCTTCGAGAGCGCCGAGGAAGAACAAGAGGACGAGGAGACCGCGAGCGTGAGTCACGAGTCGTCGGAGGAAAAGTTTCCGTCGAGTCAGGAGGCAGAGGAGCAGCAGCGCGACGACACGGAAGACGAGACCAAAGCTGTGACGAACGCTGCTGCGTCAACCACGAAGCCTGTTCAGGCCGAGCCCGCTCATGCAGAGCCTGGCACGCCGCCGCCGACGGCTGCCGCTCGTCCTCGCCCCAAGACCACGAGTGCGGCCACGGATCTGCCGCAGACCACGCCGCGCATGTCGATCTCCAGCAAGCCGTTCGAGCCGCTGGGCGCTGCGCCCAAGAACTGGCGCCAGCGTGCTCTGCGCCCGACCAACGGCAAGCTCAACCGCATCGTGCAAGCCGCGCTGCTGAAAACGCTGCTGCACGCCATCCGCCGCGGATCCGCCGAGGGCGTGCGCGTGGCCATTGAGCGCGGCGTCATGGTGCAGTACATTGACTCTCGACAGCGCAATCTGCTCATGTACGTGGAGATCTGATCTGATTCCTGAGTCTGGACGATGGCTGAGTGGTCTCTGTCCCACTGTAGGATGGCAGCCAAGTGTGACACAGACGCCCGCCTGCAGATCTCCATCATTCTATGCGACGCAGGCTGCGACATCAACCACGCAGACCAGCTCGGCTGGACCTGTCTGCACTACGCTTGGTAAGATGGAGGTGCTACCACAGTGACGCGTACGACGTAGGATTCATATCCATTGCTACTGTCTTACAGCGCCAGTGGAGCTCTGGACGTGGCCACGGAACTCATCCGCCGGTAAGGAGCTTGGCATCGTGTTCTAAAGGCTTGGTATCGTGGTCGTGACCCTCTGTCTGTCTGCAGTGGAGCGCGCGTGGAGTTCAACCCGTATGGCTACGGCCCAGAGGAGTTTATCATCCCCAAGGTCGCGCGCGCCAAGAGCCTGCTGCAGCACACGGCCCAGCTGCAGCACGAGCAGAACGTCAAGGCCGCGTGGGAGTTCTTTCGCCGCAACGCCGAGAAGTCTGGCTACGGCGTGCAATGCAATTCGGTGCGTCGTCGTTAACTTGCATGCAAAATGATAATGTGATGTATATTTATGAGTAGCTAACTCGCTTGCGTGCGCCGCTTCTTGTGTGTGTGTGATTTAGCATTGCGACCTGGGCAAACCGCTGAAGATCCACTTCCAGGCGCCTGTGGGCCACAGCGAACTGGATCGGATCCGCGTCGTGGACATGAATGCCGATGTCTCGCTCTGGCTGCAGGTGTCCAAGACCTTCAGCATTCCTCCTGGTAATGTCGGCACCATCACGGTGGACTCTGAGACGCTGGACCGGCCATCACTGTACCGCATTTTCTACGAGAAGTACGAGCCCACGCCCATGGCTCTGCCGGCCGACGTCATGGAGAACAATCTGTGCGTGAAGAACCTGGATACGGGCACCACTGTGTCCATGGGCAGCGTGAACGATCTGGTGATGCGTGAACTCAAAAGCACTCGCGTGGCCAAGTAAGTGCGCTCTCTCTGTCTGATAAACGGAACTCGGTGCTGACTGTGAGCACTATGATCAGGGGCAACAAGCAGCTTTCCAACTCATCTCGGTAGGATCCTTGTATTGCTGACGTTTTAAGGCAGGCAGCTTATTGATGTGGGTTCTTTGGTTTGATAGTGAGGCACCGGACTCGAGAACCAACAATATGACTCGCCGCATGTCCACAACGTACGTTATCCTGCCATTATTGCAATACGAACCCAACAATGGAAGCTAATTGGATTGGGGATTCTGCTTGAACAACAGGCGATGCCGCGAGGTCGCAGAGAGTGAGCAGGAGGATTCCGAGGATGAAGGCGAGAGCGAGTTTACGTCGGAGCAGACTGTGACGGCGACGGAAGTGGCCGAGCATCCGGCAGTCAACAGCATCACGGGCGTGTACAAGCTTGTGGCCATGTCGATCGTCAGTGTGTCCACCCTGAAGAGCGCCAAGGCGAACGAATACGAGATTGTGATCAAGGACCGAGGACCGATCGGCCTTGCGCTGGTACGAAATCGCAGTGCGTTTGTTGCTATCTGTGGACAATGTGATTGACATTGCATTGCATATGCAGGACCCACGCAGTGACCGCACGAACCGCACGACGCGGCTGATTGTGCGCCGCAGCTCGGGCCAAAGTGCTGCCGTGAACCCTGGCGACTGCCTCGTGGCCATTGGCAACGCCAACATTGAGCACGCCGGGCTCAAGCACACGCTCTGGGAGTTGAACGCGACTTCTCGACCGCTTGTTTTGCGCTTCCGTCGTGGCAACGCCAAGCAGAAGAAGAGTTTATTCGCCAGCATTAGGAAACTGTCGGGCACCAGGCCGCTCGCTGCTCTCACCGTGTAACACCAGCGCAAGTGAGAGGAGACGAAGTAACAACCCCCTTAGTAGTGAAAGTGTCAAGTATACAAAGATGTGTTTGGTTGCTTAGAACTAGAGCATCGGGTGGCCTCTCTCCACGTGGCAGTGGTAAAAGCTTCTGGAGCCTTTGGCGCACGACCGGCACACGCTTCGCTTTATGCTGCACACGTCGATGACATGGAGCGGGTTCTGCCGGAAATGCATTTCTAGTTCGTTGGGATGGATCGGGATCTCTGTGTCGGTCTGTGGGTCGTACACTATTGCCGGATCTATCGCAGCGACGACGGTTGGGTCAATGCGCCATCTAACCTTCATCTGGTCTATTCAGTATGGAGCTCACCTTGCTTCCCGTCTGCTCGCCAGACGTACCAGACCTGAGCTTCCCACCACATTGGCTCCTCTGACCCCGGATTGAGATACTGCATCACAGGCAAAACGATGAGTCCACTGCAACCAGGCGACACGACAAACGGCTGCAACAGGCTACGCACAGATACAGCCACAAGCGAGCCAGGTTGGAGCGTGCCCGCCCACTCTTTCACTTGCGTGGCAAAGATTTTTGGTGCGCGCCGCGGCTTGTAACTACACCACAACAGCGTCAGCATGCCAAGATCTCCTTCGCCTCCGATCTACCAGCCAAGCAAACCTACCTGTCGCGCAGCATCCACTCGCCTTGCTTGCCGTTCGTTTTCTTGCGCTGCCATGGCTGATGCTGATGGAACTTCCACGAGTTGGGCAGGATGATCTTGGCCGGATTGTTCGGATCCAGGTGCACAAAGCCAAACGACCAGTGCGGGAACTGGACGCGCATGGCGCCGGTCTTGTAGGCCGTGTACTGCACAAACAGCTTGTGCACCTGAGCCAATGGACACGCATCATGAGTCTTCAGATATCCAAGCAATGGCACGACAAGCCAAAACTCACGCAATTCATTTGCACGTGCACGAAGCGCGACCAGGTCTCGTGCGGGCGCTTGGCGTCGTTCAGCAGCGCGGCCTTGTGCTTGTGCTGCGAGCGGAAGACGTCCATGTTGCGCTCCGTCACGATGTCCATCTCGCGCCGGAACACGCGGCTGACCTGCATACAGGAATAAGATAAAAAAGGCAACTTGTGTGAGTGAACGAGGAGCTACCGGATGGCTACAGGTCAGCAGCATGGAAGCCGTACCATGCCCAGCATGGCCAGGTCCACGCCCGAGAGGAAGGACGCGATGTGCTGCTTGAACTCGATGCCAAAGTGCGTGAGGTTCGTGACCACCACGACCCGCGCGCGCGTCGAGCGCTTGCTCTTGCCGTTGCCAACAGGCGCCAGCGCCGGCCGGGTCGCCTTCTTGCTGGCCTCGCGCTGCTTCTTGGTGAGCTGCATGTGGAAGTAGGAGGACTCCAGCCGCAGGATACACGAGCAGATCTTGCGTCTGTTGCAGCTGCGCGTGTGCACGATCTCGCGCGTGGCTGTCGCGGGCTCTGGCGCCTCCAGCTTGACCTCCTGCTTGAGCTCCATATTCAGCGGCTGGACTCGTTTGTCAGCGGATTTCCGGGCTTTTCAGGACCGAAACCCATGGGTTTTGATTGGAAACGGGTCGTGCGGTGCGTACTTACTGTCAGCATGCGAACTTAGACGGATGTTCATGGAACTCTTGCTCAACCACGCAGCTAAGAAGTCGGATCATGGACGTCTACAGCTGAGACGCTTTTCGGTGGTCCACGAAGCTGGGAAGAGTGGCTTCGCATCCATATTTGCACAATTTGTAGTCAAGATGCCAACTGATATATGTAGTAGTATTTTATTAGTAATTCGCCGTCGTGTAATCTCTAGAATGCGGATATTGGATGGATCAGGCCACTACTTCACGGCCACCAGCATGCCAAGCGCAACCAGAACTGATGCCAAGGCGACAAACCAGGTCGCTCCAGAGCCAGACGTTGCGCTCGTCATGGCAGCGGCCGAGCACGTTAAATTGGACCAAAGCGATGCATTCGAGGTCTTGGAGGCATCGCCGGGGTGGGAAACACCGGACGTCCACCGAGGCGTATCTCCCTTCACCCACACGCAGCACGGATCACCGAGCTCTTGTCCGTTCGTTTGGCCGTCTCCGTCCGTGTCGGCTTGGCAGAATGCAGCCGTCCACACGTAGTCGACCCTGGCGAACGCGTTGCCAAAGGCATTGGCTGGGCCAGACCCCGTCGGGTTTGTGTGGCCGAGCGCAGCCACGCCTGGCACATTCGCGCCGTTTGGGAGCTTGGCCACGTCGGTTTGTCTGGCGCAGACTTGGGCGAAGAGCAGCGCAATGCACACAAATGCCTTGACGATGAAGCCTTGGCTCATGATACTGAGACGGTCTTTTGCTTGTTATTGATCCCGTAAAACCCAAACTGGCAAGTCTCCACCTCCTCCATTGCGGTGGAGACAGAGCGTGGAGCTGTCCAGTTGAGCCAGTGGCTGTCGCACGCGGCTGCTGCGCAGGGTCGCTGGCCACAGGTTGCCGGAATTCCACTGCTTTCACACAGTTGAAACTTCAGTCACGACGCTGTCACCTGCCAAATGAAATGCTGCAACCCAAATGGGACGATAACGTTAACGCCATGTTGGACAGTTGGAGCACAGTACGACGTGAAGCTGTCCACGTTCTACAAGCCCACAAACTGGTCCCGGTGGTTCAGCTGCGGTTGAATCTGGGTGTCGCACTGCCTGACTTCAATCGTTTCAGTTTGGAGGAGGATGGGCTCAACTTGGCAGCCACCACAAAGATACTTTGGTCTGAACCGATTTTTAGTCCACGCCACACCACCGAATCCGCTGTGTCAGGCCGCATACGGTACTGTACACAATTCAGAACCAAGCAGTGGAGATCGGAAAATGGTTGGCCTGGTCTTTTATTCGGGTTCAGTGGAGAACCAGTAGTTCCAGATCGATTTTGCGGCCGAGGCGAGCACTACTAGTACTCGTGGCGAAAACTCACTTACGGCCGAGCAAGAATTTGCAAGCGGTCGTATACAATACTCGCAGCAATGACCGAGGACCGGCCAATCTTTAATGAACGTACACACAGTTTCTCGCATTGCTGCCAATCGTTCGAGTCGCTCCATTGTGGTTGAAGCAAGAGCTGACCAACGACCTTCTGATTGGATATCCGGTAGACCCACCCATTCACTTCATTCGCTCTCCAGTCTATTCTCAGCCGAAGGTCGCAATCCGAGCACTTCTCAGTTTCCTTTCCCTGCACGAACGCAGCCTTACAAGGAGTCTGCTGCTCCAAGCGCGGCGGTTAGATTTGAATTGACGGCTTCTGCGTTGAATCACAGACTGGAAAGGACGGAGGTTCTGCGCGCCTTCTGGCGTCACTCGAGTAAAGCGATCTGCTACTCACTCTGCATTTGATTTCGGAGTCAAAGCGTGGTTCGCGGTGCAAACACACAACGCAGGGAATCATCATTAATACCATGGTGAACCAAACTTGATTAGCTGCTTCTGTCTGCCACTTGCTCAGCGTAATCGGCTTGATGCTACGCTCACACGATCGCTTCGGAACAGTAAGCTGTGAAAATGATAGTGCTTAGGAGCATGGCGTTCATTGCAACATCTGCAGGCGTATATTCGCTTGGAAGGCATTACAGAGTTATCAACGTGCTCAACAATTACTGAGGAAGAAGTACAGCGACTGCACTCTAGATTGGTGTGATAGCTCCGAAACGCAAACCATTCAGCCTTCAGCCCTGTTCTCCAACAGGAACTTGACCGTTTCGAAATGGTCGTTCTGTGCAGCTCCGTCCGGTCGAACAGCCATCGCATCGGTTCTCGTGCAGCGACTTTATAACAGGCAGATGCCCCTTGTAGGCCGCTCCTTCCATGACCCACGCTATTTGCACTATCGACTCGGAGACCAATAACGCTGTCTGAACAGTGAGGCTGCATTGCGTGCAGCCATTGAACGACCTTCATATGGCCATGTTCAGCGGCTTGGAACATGAGATCGCACTTTGGCTGATGCAGCGGATCGTAGAACAGATACTCTAGAACGTCCAGCTGGCCATTCTTGGCCACGACCCCGATCGTGTGGTTGACCCAGCGCTTGTGGTTGCTGTCGCCTCCAAACTCGTCTTCTCCGCTGCTATAGTTATCGAAATGGTGCCAATCATATTTCGCCTTCAGGCTTGCGTTCACTTGGGCCTCCCAGTCGAATCGCTGGTCCAGCCACTGGACCATTTTCAGATCCAAGACGTAGTCCTTCTGGTCATCCAGCTCGTACCATTCCGTTCCCCAAAAGGGCTTGAACAGCCACGCGGCCATCTCCACGTTGTTGATGCTGGATACGTAGACAATGCCCCCGTGCGGATCGCGAATGGCGTGCGTCTCCTTGTGCCGCTCGATCCACTTCAAGAACTCCATTTTGTTCTCTCGAAATCACACTCTCGACATCAATCGAGAGCGAGTACCCGCGTTCATGCAGCCAGTGAGTTGTGGTCTCGTGCCTGCATTTCCAGTAGATTACCTTGGAGTCATTTCTGTCCTCTGGAAGCTGCTTTGGGTCTGGCAGAGCTCCAGCACATTGGTAGATGACTTCCTCCAGCACCATTGCGATCGTCTCGTCATTGATAGCAAAGTACTTGGTCAGCCACCAGTTCTAGATCTACAGCTTGTTCTTCTCGCCAGCGTCCACTACGTTCTGGAGAAACCTTCGCGCGCGGAAGATCCGGTTGTGGCCCGGCCACTCGTGCGCCAGAAGACGATCGAGAACGCAGACCAGCGTGGACTCTTGCAATCTAGCAGCAGAGGTCTCGAGAACGCTCTGCCGCATCCGCTTCGCTTGCGGCGATGACGACTCTGTAGACGCCTTCATTCCGCAACAATACGAGGGCAACCGTGTGAACAAAGGATACACCGGTGTCTAATGCCACCCACTTGTGGCCAGCGGATGAGAGGATGGTCACTAATTATAGATGTCTGCTTGAAGTGAGCAGGACAATTGAGCTCCCGAATGAACGAGTGAATGGCTCACTTGCTGTGAACGTGCTTCAAATGGTTCAGATCCATGTCAGCAATTGCTTTCCATCA
>JAADVF010000599.1:0-18187 GCA_023334555.1 Elongisporangium undulatum | reverse complement strand
TGGTTTTTCCATACAAGAACCACAACCAATAAAATCAACTCGGCCTAAAACTCACCAGGGAACTGGCCACTCCCCCATCCTCGACTTCTCGTTACTCTCAAGGCCTCGCGACACCACAGGCACAAAAGAGAAATATTCTTTCCGCACTGGAGCACACATAGCAAACTAAACGCTCCGTTTAAGTGAAATGGGTCATATCCGCACTATCTTATAGACTTTACACTGACTAAATAAAAAAGAAGCAACATTGGTTGATTGATAGACCAACTCATTCGATCAACGATCATCCATTCATTCAAATGTATCATGTTTTCACAAGTGCTTGTCCCAATACGAAACAAAACCGCAGCCATATCTCTGGAAATTCCTGCAGAAGTAATACAGTCAAGAGAAGACATCGAAATGAAAATTTTGTCCTGCGTAGCCCATCGCATAAGCTGTATTCGCTTCTTTACAGTGGACAGCAAGATACTGCACCACTTGCAAGTTGCCCTTGGTAGCAGCAGCACTCAGAGTAGTTTGATTGAATCCTTCCGATCGGTTTTCGTAAAGCCACTGGACCACGTCTACATGATTGTGTCTGGCAGCAAAATCCATGGCTGTTGGCGTGCAACCTTCACTTCGATTCTCATGCAGCCACTGGATATCCAGATACTCATTTGTGGCTGCATTGTCCATGGCGTTGGTAGTACTGCCATAGCCATTCTGATGCAGCCATCGCACTACATGCAAATGACGTTTTGCAGTAGCATTATCCATGGAAATGGATCCACTTTCAGCATCTTGAGGTCCGTTCACATGAGAAAGACGCTCACTGTGAATCCACAGCACGATGTCCAAGCAGCCCCTGCAGCAGCAGCTTCTAAGATGTCCGCATTCAAATCACTTGTATCAGCGACTGTGAGAAATTTCATCCTGATGCGCTCGATGTTTGGACTAATGCTAGGCGACCAGCTCCAGCTGCTGCTGTTATCGCTTTACGCAACCAAGACAGTCGCACATGATCGAATTTCCAGTAGAATTCAAACGCGACCCATCGAAGACAATAACTGTCTGAATACTGAAATGAGGCCCGGCGAAGTGAGTTCCTTGGATCCAGAAAGAACTGCCGTGGGACTTGGCGAAAAGCCATTGCGACATCTTGAGTCTACCTTTGTTCACACCAAGCTCCCCGCGAGGCATGAATGCATCGGGTCAATGCGCCCAGTTACTATCGCATGCGGGTGGAGTACCTTTAGCTTCCCAGTTGGAAGGAAAGGCAGAAAAATCATGTTCATCAAATTGCGGCGACCCGTGCTCTATGAGTCATTACGCACGCGTCTGGAAACAGAATGAAAATATTGTGCAATTATGTTGTGTGTCAAATCTAATTAGTGCCGAAAGATCTTGTAGCCATGCTGGAAATTGGTTCGTTGGTCGAAAATGATGCTATTTTATCGCGCAACTAGACACCTTGCCAGAGGCAAAGGCGTCTTGAAGCGCTGCCACAGGCAATCAGTGGCAGTGTCGGGTGGAGGACATTGATCGCGTGCACGGAATTGAAGAGATTGCTGCGCAATTCCTGAACAGGGTTTCTCCTTGTGACATCAAAGATCACCAATCGACGAGGAGTCATCAGTGAGCCGATAACAAATCGAGTTGAGTTCTTTGTATCCCACGCAGCGTACAATTTGTCTTGACTTTCTCCGTTTGTCTCAAAGCGACTTGAATGAGGAACCGCCAACGTTGGAATCACTTTCACTGGGTTCGAAAACTTAGTGGTGCTTGTTTCGTAAATGTGGAGGAATTCATCTAGGGTGACGGTCACAAGATGCGCGCCATCAGGTGAGAAGTACGCGCAGTTGACATTGCGAAAGTGCGGCATAACAGCGACCGGTGTACTATTGATTGCCTTCATCTGACGCAAATCCCAGAGCTTCGTGGTTCGATCCCGAGAGGCTGTCGCTATGCAGCTAAACAACACAACACTATTTGTAAGAGCAATAGGTATTAGTGAATATAGTACAACCAAATACGCCAACGTACTGCGGCTGGAGTGGGTGGCTGTGTACAGTGTTGATTTTGTTATCATGCAGACGATAGCTTGTTCGCACGGACTTTGAATCACGCTCATCGAGTCTCATCACGTTACCATCTTCACAGCTGACTAAATAGGTGTACAGCGAATTCTCGAGGGTCATAGATGTGATCATCGATTCGCCTCGATACAGCTCCGTGGAGGCTCCTGTCAGCAGATCGAGCTGTTTGACGGTGCCGTCATTGCTGGCGGAAACCAATTTCGAGTCATCGTTCGGATTGAAGCAGATCTGCGTGATATGATCCTTATGCTGCTTGTGGGTTACGATGGGGCTATTGCGATTATCGGCGATAGACTGGTCCGTTGTCCAAAACCCAAGTTCCCCCTTCGTGTTTCCGTAAACCACGATCGCTTTGTCCGTGCGCGGCAGGAACGCGATGGACCTGACGCAGTTTTTGATTCGGCCAGTGTCTTTGGGGGCCAATTGGTAGTCGACGATGTCGTCCAAGCCGCTTGCATCCACCTCCAGATCGGATTCTATTCACAGAGAAAATCGGTTGGACCAAGCAAACTCCAATGGCTGATAAAATAACCTACCTTGTTCATCTGACGACACGCTATCACTGATAGAGCCCCCATGCGCTTGGTCGTACAGATCCGCAACAAATCGCCTGCGCTTTCTCTTTTTCCGAACGAACCTGCGCTCCTCGAGCTCCTCTACGCTCATTATGTTCGTTGGAACCGGTAACTTGTACTGCACTTCCTCGCCCCGCAGCCGACGCGATTTGCGCACTGGCTTCTTGGATGAGGCTGAACGCTTTGTAGGGACCTTGGCAGGCTTGGGGCGGCCGACGGACGTGCGCGCCGCCATCTTGGTCTATTGTATCAGCAATGCCAATGTCACTTCGAACGCGTTCAGTACTAGTTGTTGCTTGCATCTAGAACTCATGCACGCACCGAGGACACGCCCATGGTCTTCATGAACTCGAGATTGCGCTGGATGTTGGCCAGGCGCTTGCGCTCATACTCGGTGATGGCGCCATCCATGTTCGCACGCTCTTTAACCAGTTGCCTGGACTCCAGGCAGACCCACTGCTGGTGCTTGGTTTGCACTTGTTCGGTGCTGCAACAGCCTTCCTTCGGTCTCGTCAATTGGTGACCAGAACCGCAGGACGTGAATATAGATATTACAGAAATAGTACTAATCCATATCGTAATATATATATAGCTATTAGTTCACTACTCTATATACTACTGTATATACTACCACACAACTATTGCAGTTGCTACTCTGCAAACAGGACTAGTATTTAAAATACTAGTTTAATAGGCTCAGTCACTCCTAAACGTAGTAAGCGAACTGCGTTTCATCCAGCCTTGCTCCAAAATGCGAACATTTCGAAAACTTTCATCGAGCGTATCGTTATTTCATACTGAGCAATGGCCGTCGCGGTGAGTTATCGCCCAGTCATTGGCACATTTCGGTGATATTTGACCAGCAATACGGGTCAGAAGCAGGCCAAGTGCTTGGCTTGGGTCTGAGGAATTGGTGCAGGAATTTGTCAAGATATAAATTCCTTTGGCTGGTGTTCACTAATCACACGGTTCTATGATAATGCTGGAAAAGCCTGACGCAGTTTTCATGCGAGCCATTGCAAGAACTCCTCATACGTTTCGATCATTTCTGAATTGCACGTGTTCGTCCTCGGTGATATGGTCATCGATCCACTCGTACGCTTCTGCAATGGCTGTTTGAACACCATGCGGGTCTTTTCCAGTCTGACCTTCTGTACCGAGCGATCTGCAATGGGCGACTCAAGATTGCGAAGTGGATGTTGGAGAAGTTTCTGAGGCGTTTCTTCTTGGATTCTAGCTCGATGTTGGCCACACGGGTATTTAAATTCAATCATGACCGGATATTTAAAGTGACTGGATGGGTTGATTTTGAGATTGAATGACACGACAATAATACGAGAAATGCCTGGATGGATGGCTTAATTACATCAGCTGCTGGCTCTAGTAATATTGATCTTCTTCAAACTCTGCAGAATTACTTATACCAACTCTCTAACAGCAGTAATCTGAAATCCAGCCTTGTCGAAGCAGCTGCAGCGAACGGACTCCTATCGATGCTTCACTGGATTCACATTACTGCGTGTCAAGGCTTCCGAGCTATCGTCAGCTGGATATGCAAGAGGACAAAGCTATGGACAATGTAGCTTCAAACGGTGATGTGGTGGCTGTGAAATGGCTGCATGAACATCAATTCAAGAGCTGTACGTCCGACGCCATGGATCTCGCGGTGTCAAATGCCATTTAGAGGTGGTCAAGTGACTGCACGTAAACCGGACTGAAAGGTGTACAGCGGAAGCGATGCATCTTGCTGCGACAAACGGACATTTGGAGTTGGTTGAGTGGTTGCACGAAAACAGACCTGAAGGATGCGATCGAAACACAATGCCCACAACTGCCGGGAATGGCCACTTTCAAGTGGTTCAGTTCCTATACATCAACAGCATCGGAGGATCGGTCTTGATTGCAAGGTGTTTCACAAGTTGCAATTCCCATTTTGAAATCTATCAATGGCTGCGTGAAAAGTTCCTCCAGAATTCAGGGTCACGAAGCACTCTTTTCCTGCCTTCTTCAAGTATAGCATCTGACTTGATCGACATGATCACAGCGACACAAAAAACAAACAAACAAATTGTATTCTCCCTTTGCAGTCTAACCCGGTGCTTTCACCTGCACTCAGAAATCCAATAATATGTATTTTATGTCATTTGTTAGCGTCCTGCAGTTCGAACTCAGGCTGGTCTGATGATAAACGATGAATATGTTTCGCTGATTTTCGCTTATAAATGAACATTAAGTCTAACAACGATCAATTGATTTATCAAATGTACCGGCGCGATAAACGTCATAATCTATTCAGTAGGAAACACGCGAATTCCCTCTAGGGGTAAACTCTCGCTCAGTCATTTGTACGTATAAACATTTTCAGTAGTAGAAGTAGCAGATCCCAGCGTGACCTGTTTACGGTGCAGATATATAAAAAGAACGACGCGTTTTCATAATAACTGGAAGATGTCTGTGTATACCTGCTGACATCATGACTCTACTTGTACTACCATATGTTGAACGTTGGTATGGTCCCTCTGTGCCATCCCATCGAGCCGTCTATATAACTCAACATTTGTACTTGTTAGATAGATCAATCATCGCATACATAGCTGCATATGCGTTGGTAAGCCTATCTGACTCTTTAATTCAGTTCAAGTCAACGAACTAGACCACTGAAAGTGACCTTCAGTGGGAGAATATGCTATGGTGTTTTGATCATATTTTTCCGTTCGGTGCTGGTGCAGCCACTCAACTAAAGCTCCAAATGCCCGTTGTTGGCAGCCGTATCCATGTCTTTTGTTGTACAACCTTCGGCTCGGTTATCGTGGAGCCACAAAACCATGTCCTAGTGATTATTCGCGGCCGCGAGATCCATGGCTTCGGCCGGACAGCCCTTGTAATGATGTTCAGTGCTTGATGCGTGGCCGTGTACACTGCTATCACGTACGGATACGTTTTTCGCGAGCTGGAATAGTGGCTCGCTCGACACGCACAGCAGTAAAATCAATGAGTGCATGCGAGAAAAGGAGTTGATCACAGCTCATGTTATTCGGTCGCTTGGATGGAGCGACATTGCGAATGAGAAGCGAAAATAACCAATCTAGAAATGGAGCATGTCAGCAACGTTTGATTGACTATAATAATGCAGATACATCGAGCAGAAAGGAGGTAGCAATGGTCTCAATGACGTTGGCTCTAAAACGAATGTGAATCTTGAACGGACAACTCATTCGATTCCATCCGTTTGCTGGCCGAATTTGAATACTATGTTAGAGTTGTTTTGGATAACGAATTCCGAAAGGCTTTGTAGCAGACACCGCCTTATCCCGTCGTTCTAGTCACAGCCAGCGCGCTGTCAGTTCAATGGCATCGTCAAGTCTGGAAGCAACATAGAAGATGTTGTACTCGCACTCTACTACACTGTCGCTTTCACAATTACAAGCAAGAATGTGTATCTCTATGAGGATTTGGATGCAGCTGGTCCCGCGTGTTGCTCCATGATCTGGGCCATGCCATGGACGATCCGGTTAAAGAATATAACAAGGCTGCGGCAGACCCATCTCCTCGCCGGCCAATCAGCTTTTGCCAACACACAGAAATGAGGATGCGTCAGTCCAGAGTGATGTTCCTCTTTCCATGCTTTCTTTCCACGGGGCGTTCTGACATTCCCCCTGATGGCATCTGGAACACCAACGTACGCGACCTTTGCTGATACCAGCAGCAGAAATGAAGCCCGCCAGCTTCATCACCCCGAGACTCAGGCTTGGTGGGTCGCGCGCGCGCTGCTCTCGTGGGTCTCGCCCTTGATGCAGCTGGGCAACCGCAAGCAGCTGAGTGAGAGAGATATCTGGCCACTCCAGACGCAGAACCAGTCGGCACTCGTAGCTAAACGGCTCAGTCAGAACTACGCACAGACAAAGTCTTTGGTGAAGGCCTTCCTGTGTTCATTTGGCGGGCGGTTTGCTCTCACGGGGCTAGCGTACTTTGTCGCGACGGCCACGGGTTTCGTGGGGCCCGTGGCGCTCAATCAGATTGTTCGAGCGCTCTCAAGCGAACGCTACGACACACAGCAGCTCTTGCTCTGGGTTTTCGCGCTGTTCGCGGCGCAGATCGTTCAGTCGCTCACTGATAACTACGCAAACTATGATTCGGAGGTCATGGGCATGCAGTTCACGGCCGGACTCAAGACACTCATGTACCGCAAAACGCTCAAGCTGAATTCGGAAGCACGCAAGCTTAAGTCCACGGGCGACATCTCCAACATGTACTCGAACGACTGTCGATTCATCTTGCAGGCAGCCACGTACGTGCACTACGTTTGGATCGTGCCGTTGCAAATCATGTGCGTCGGCCTGCTCCTGTATCGCCTGCTGGGCGTAGCTTCGCTGGCAGGCTTTGGCATGATCTTGTTTGTGCTCGGGCTCAATCAGGTCACATTCGCAGTCATGTACAATGTGCTAAGTGAATATCTGAAAGCCGAAGACGCGCGCATGAACGTGGTGACAGAGACGTTCAAGTCCATCTCAATTGTCAAGTTCAACGCGTGGGAGAGCCAGTTTATTGCGCGCATAATGAAGGCCCGAAAGCGCGAACTATCCTGGTTGTGGAAGTATCTGATGCTTACTTCAGTTAGCCTTCTGGCATCTTGGGGGCTGCCTGTGTTCGTATCGGTGATTACGTTTGGTACCTACGTCGGCTTCCTAAAGCACGAGCTGACGCCTGCAATCGCGTTTACAAGTCTGTCGCTCTTCCAGTTAATTCAGGTGCCGTTGCGCATCGTGTCACACATCGTGGCCATTCTCTCCAAGGCTCGCATCGCCACTAGACGAATCAACGAATTCCTTGCGCTGCCTGAAATTAGAGCGGACAATGTGCGCTCGATTCATGATCAGGTCGCGAGCACTTACATTGCCAAGAACGAGATTATATCGATTGAAAACGGCGAATTTGGATGGGGTAACGACGTTTCGTTGCTACACAATGTCGATCTGCATGTGCACCCGGGCGAATTCTATGTGATTCATGGAGCTGTTGGCTGTGGAAAATCTTCTTTGTGTTCAGCACTGCTAGGCGAAATGGTAAAACACAGTGGCCAAGTATACGTCGGTGGCAGCGTTGCCTATTGCTCTCAGCAGCCGTGGATACAAAACATGACCGTGCGCGAGAATATTCTCTTTGGTTTGCCATTCGACCGCAAAAAATATGAAAAGGTCCTCGAAGCCTGTGCTCTTGTAAAGGATTTGATGGCATTTCCAGCACAAGATCAAACAGAAATTGGAGAACGTGGTATCAACATTTCCGGTGGCCAGAAAGCGCGAATCGCTCTCGCGCGTGCCTGCTACAGCGATGCAAGCATTTACATTTTGGACTCGCCCTTATCTGCAGTTGATGCGATTGTGCAGAATGAGATCCTCCAGAAATGCTTGTTTGGTCTATTGCGGCACAAAACAATTTTGCTCGTTACGCACAACCCGGAAATCCTAAATTCAAAGTACATCACACACGCAGTCGCAATCACCGATGGTGAAACGCTGGTTGAAACAAAAAATGAACTTCAGCCTGTTGTAGAGTACGAAGGTTTTATTTCTCCTCTTGCTACTGCTAAGTATACGAGCACAACATGTGGTTATTTGGAACGTGATAGTGCAGCAGTAGCAAGCACCACAATGAAAGAAGGTGTTCAGTTGATTGACGATGAAAATATCCATCTATTGCCACTACATCGAAGCCCCAGTTCGAGTTTGAGCAGTCTTGGCGTCGCTAGTGCTGACGATGAGAAGAGTCTCATTAAAAGGGAAGAGCGAGCAGAGGGTCGAGTGGGATTGCGAGTCTTTACTTCTTATTATCATGCAATTGGAGGATTTCCTGCGCTCGTTTTCATCTTGTTCACTCAAATTGTATGGCAAATGTCGATGATTGCGGGGGATTTCTGGTTAAGTGCGTGGTCTTCTGATGGTGCAGGAAGTTCAGTGTCGACGAAGCGTTGGCTAGAGATTTACATGATGTTTGGAGGGTGCTCGCTTTTGATGATCATATTGCGCGCAGTTGCCATTTCGTGGTTTGGATTAAAAGCGTGCCAAAGTCTATTTTCTCGGATGACAAACGCATTAGTGCACGCTCCCATGCGCTTCTTTGATACGAATCCGATAGGCCGAATCCTAGCACGTTACGCTACTGATGTCAGTACAGTAGATAACGACGTGCCGATTGCCTTTGGTGGGCTCTTTGTTAACATGTTTTCCGTTGGTTGCACCCTTGCTACTGCAGCTATCATTATTCGCTGGTGGGGACTTTTAATCATTCCTGTTGTTATCATTTACGTCGAAATCGGTCGATTTTACCTCCAACCTGCTCGCGAGCTCAAGCGTCTGGTCAGCACGGCCCAAGCGCCGATTTTGAGCCATTTATCAGAAACAGTTGACGGCAGCGCCGTTATCCGCGCCTTTGGCTACCAACAAATCTTGCGATTTCAATCATCGAATGAAAGAAACCTGGACAAGGCAAGCAAGCAAGCTCCGCTACGCTCAGATCTGTGTCTTACAATGGTTTTCTGTTCGGATTCAGCTTTTGGGCGCTCTACTGGTACTCGTTGTGTCCTTGTCGCTCGTACTGATCCACGATGAACTATCAGCCGCCATTGTGGGACTCGCGTTTTCGTATGCACTGAAAATATCGTTGAACATGGAGCGAATTATCCAGTCTTGGTCTAGCGTTGAGACATCCATGGTCAGTCCAGAGCGTCTCCAGCAATACATAGATGTTCCTCAAGAAGCTCCTCACCATATCCCATTGGTCGACCCTCCTGCGTATTCTGAGTGGCCATCAAGTGGTTCAATCCAATTTGAAGACGTCTGCTTTCGGTACAAGGAGAACGATCCCATCGTGCTAAAAAATCTTAGTTTCTCAGTGGAAGGCGGAGAGAAGGTTGGTATTGTTGGTCGCACGGGAGCTGGCAAGTCCAGTTTAACAATGGCGTTGTTTCGAATCAACGAACTTATATCTGGAATAATCAGGATCGATGGAGTTGACATTAGCCAAATTGGGCTTAAAGCATTGCGAGAGAAGCTATCGATTATTCCTCAGCATCCGGTCCTCTTTAAGGGCCCGTTGCGTAGCTACTTGGATCCATTCATGGAGTTCAGCGACGACGAGTTGTGGAGGTCCATTCAGCATGTCGGTTTGAGCGATCGAATTGGTCTCGAAGACAAGAAACTAGAGTGCGTTGTCGAGGAGAACGGCGAGAATTTCAGCGTTGGAGAACGCCAAATGCTGTGCATGGCAAGGGCTCTGCTGCGTCGTTCGCGCATCATAATCCTCGATGAGGCTACTGCGGCGATTGACCACGAGACCGATAAATTTTTGAGAAAAGTTATCCGCACTGCATTTTCCAAGTCAACAGTACTCACAATCGCTCATCGATTGGACTCAGTGCTCGATTCGGACAAAATTCTTGTGCTAGATAATGGTCAAGCTGTCGAATTTGCATCTCCGCAGGAACTCGTGACTAAAGGAGGTGGACATTTCTATGAGTTGATGCATGAAGGTAGATTTCTGGACAAGTTAAAGTGAAATCTCCTCGTGAATTGCAAAAAAAGTTACTAGATTCAACATAATATCGCAAGTTGCGAGCAAAGGAAGTGTCGTCTTCCTCGAAAAACAGCTCAGAGTTATGTGGTACTTTGTAAATGGACCACCTCGACAACGTTTGGTGGACTATACAATGATGCGAATAAACTGGTTACAAATGAAGCGACATGAATTTATTGCGTTGATGTATTTGTCGCAATATGCGATGTAGCTGTGTCTGTATCTATATAGAAGTGTTTTGTACAACCGAACGAAGACATCGAAATGAAAATTCTCTCCTGCGCAGCCCATCACGTATTCCGGATTTGCTTCTGCACCGTGAAAAGAAAGATACTGGACCACTGACAAGATGCCCTTGGCAGCGGCAGCACTCACGCAGCTAGATCTCTGGCTGTTGGCGTGCAACCTTCACTTTGATTTTCATGCATCCACTTTACCATATACAGATGTTCATTTACGGCTGCATTGTCCATGGTATTGATAGTGAGCCCATAGCCATTATCACGCAACCAGCAAATGGCCGTTCGCAACAACTTTATCTATGGATTCAGAGCCGCTTCCAGCATCTTGAGGTTCATTCACATGAGTAAGACGCTTAACGGGAACACATTAGATGATCACCAAGCTGCCCCCTGCAGCAGCGCCTTCAATGATGTCCGAATTCAAGTCACTCGCATCAGCGGCTGTGAGAAATTCCTTACTGGTGCACTCAGTTTTTGATTCGGCCAACGTCTTCGAGATCCAGGCGGTATTCAGTGATGTCGTCCAAGCCGCTTGCATCAACCTCCAGATCGGATTCTTTGCACACAGACCGTTGATTTGTCCATGTTAACATCAATGCCTAGACGATAGAATATCATACCTTGCTCATCCGATGACGCGCTGTCGCTAATAGAATTGCCAGGTGCGTTACCATACAGGTCCGCAACAAAGCGCTTGCGCAGTTCGAGCTCCACTATGCTCAAGGTATTCGTTGAGACTGGTATCTTGTACTGCACCTCCGCGCCGCACAGCCGACGTGATTTGCACTCTGGCATGCGTTGCAGAGATCTTTACTGGCATGGGACAGGCAATTGATGTGCGCGCCACTGTCTTGGCCTATCAGTGATTCGAATGTCAGGACAAACTCAACCAGAAGCTGGTGCTTATGACATGCACGCACCGAGGACACGCCCATGGTCTTCATGAACTCGAGATTGCGCTGGATGTTGGCCAGGCACTTGCGCTCGTGCTCGGTCATGGCATCATCCATTTTCGCATATTCTATTATCAGTCACCTGGCCTATTGTGTAGCCTATGTCAAGCCACCATTGGAGTACACGAATGGCGTATCCTGACTTTCCAGCATACTTGGATGCACTCATACGTGCAGGTTGACACCATCATTGAGTACCGCCGCAAAGCAAAGGAACGGATACGAGCATGTTGCTCTCTCAGTTCTCCTGCTCTCCGCCAAGCAAAAAGCACAAATGAAATGCCGATCAAACTGGGCTGAAACCATCTCCATGGCCCCAATACAAAGGCAAAAAAGCCAATTATTTGGGTTCACGGGTGCAGGTGAAGGGCCACACCAGCGTACTGAATTCAATTCTTTGATCAGCTACCAGTCTCTGCACCAAGGCACTGGCTGCAGCTGTTTGACACGCGCCGTTAGTCCAATATGACGTGAGACTTTCCCATGCTCGTATTGTTTGGGTTACTTGCTCCTTGTTGCGCTTGGTCGCCAGAGGCAGACACATCCAGAGCTGTTACCACTCGCGATTAGATGCAGCCTCGGATGGAAGATACTAATCGAGTGCAGTGAGTGGATTCCGATAGCAGAGTTGAACAGGTCGCTGTGCAATTCCTGGACTGGGTTCTTTCTCGTGGCGTCAAATATCTGTAACCGCCGAGGCTTTAGAAGCGAGCCGATTACAAAGCGGGTCGTGTGCTTTGGATCCCATGAAGCGCGTAATTTGGTAATGACTGACCCGGTCTGATTGCTGTGAGGTATAACTAGCGTCGGAACAACTTTTCCCGGATCCGACAACTTGATCGTGTGCGTGTCATAGATATTGAGAAAGTCATCCTGTCCGACCGTCAAGAGATGTGCGCCGTTGGGTGAGAAATATGCGCAGTTCACTTCGCGGTAGTGCGGCATTGTAGCGACCGGAGATGTGTTAGTCGTCTGCATTTGACGCAAATCCCAGAGCTTCACGGTTCGGTCGAACGAAGCCGTTGCAATGCAGCTACGCACAGTAATGTGTCAGTGCAAGCACGACAGAGAGTAAGTAACAAGAGACACGTACTGCGTCAGGAGTGGGTGAATATGCACCGTGTTGATCCTTTTCTCATGCAAGTGATAGCTGGAGTGATTGCTCTTGGGCGCCCGGTGATCCAAACTCACGATACTGCCGTCTTCACGGCTGATCAGGAAGACAGAGTGACCCATTGCGAAGGATGAGATGCTGGATTTTCCTGTGTATAGTTGAGTGAAGGCAGTCGCGTCAACATCAAGTCGGCGCACTGAGCCATCGACGCTGGCGGAGATCAATTTCGAGTCGTCGGCTGGATTCAAAAAAACATGCGTGACCAGAGACTTGTGAGCCCTGTGCGTGACCACACAGCTGGAGTCCTCAGTTGTATCAGCATCAGAAGCCCACAGGGATATCTTGCCCTGTTTATCTCCAGAGGCTACGACCACTTTGCTGTCGCGAGGGTAAAAGGCGATGGAGCTGATCCGCTTTTTGGTAGGATTCGCAACTCCATTGTGGACCAATTCGTAGTCCTGGAGATCAGCGATGCCACTGGCATCGACCACCAGATCAGACTCTACACAGCAGCGAAGCGGTGAGTGGTTCGAGCATGACGAAATAAGCATATTGGGAAGCTACCTTGCTCTTCCGTCGCCATGTAATCCAGCATAAGCTGGCGCTGCTCCGGCACATTCGCGTACAGATCCGTATCAAAGCGTTTGCGATTAACCACGCAATAGGCCAAAAGAGTCTCTTTCTCCCTTCGCTTGCGCTCATGCCATGGCAACTGCACCATCGGCTGCTCCTTGCTTGGCGCTTCCTGGCCGCGCAGGCGACGCGACTTGCGCTCAGGCTCTTCAGCTGGGATGACACGCTTGACCTTGACCTTCGTTGGTTTGGGTCGCCCGACAGACGTACGCGCCGCCATCTTGGTCTGCAAGCAGAACTGTAGTCAGTATGATAGCTGCCGATGAATTCATGCAGCGGCCACTCGCACACACCGTCGACATGCCCACGCTCTTCATGTACTCAAGATTGCGCTGGATATTGCCCAGTCGCTTGCGCTCATACTCCGTCATGGCCTCATCAGCTGCTTTACGCTCAAGCACGGTCTGGCTGGTCTCTGATCCAGGCTGCTGCTCGCGCTTGACGGCAGCGTCAGTGCCATCGCCAGACTCTGTCTTGGGCTCCATCTCCTGCATTGGCCACGATCAGGACCGCGTTGAACCGCGCTAAGTACGATCATGACCCAAACCCATTACCGTTCCTAACGTGACAAAGTACGTTTACCCACTTTTAATACTGGCCTGTTGCCGTTCCTGCAATGCGAGCGCTCATTCTTCAAGAGACCGGCAATGAGTCAAGAGGAGGAGGAGCTGCTCACGTCCGTGCGCCTGGTCTGTGCAGCAGATGAGCGCATGGCAGCGCTGCCGCATGTCACCAGACAGATCGACGCTTTCCGCTTCAGTGGACAGTGGACGCTGGAGCGAGCCTCCAAGCGTGGATTCGTGCGCAAGTTGGCTCAGGTTCACATGCAAGAGCTCAATCCAGACGACCACGCGCTTCGCACCGTTCGCATCCGCGCGGCCGTTTACAATGCTGTAAAGTACGGATACGACATCCGTGTGCTGCATTGGTGGCTCGACAGCTTCATGCCCGAGGCAAAGCCGCACATGCTGATTGCGCTTTGCCCCTTTGCTATCCGTTTCGGGAGACTGGATATCCTGAAGTGGTTGTATGCAGAGATGCAGGACGAACTACCAAGATCGAATCAAGCAGTCGAGTGTTGTGATCCAGAGACCGCCTATTGGTTGTATGCGCATGGAAGCCGCTTGCTGGTGGAGTTTCGGATATATGAATGCTCTGCTGTGGATCCAAGCTTTGAATTTGCTAAGTGGTGTTTGACTCAACAAGAAGTGTTCAAATGCAAGAGGCCCGAGGATGCAGTATCGTTCGCTATTGACTACAACCGATTGGATTATCTTCAGTGGATTTATGACCATCGGCCAGAGTTGTTTGAACATCATCACCTTGATCGTGCAGTTTATAAATGCCGGTTACAGGTTGCAAAGTGGCTTTCCGAGAGATTATCCGCTCATTTCTTCTCGCCTCCGAGTGGTGTATTGGACCAGTTTGTGCTAAATTACATTGACGAAGATCAAGCTATGCTATTGATTCAATGGGTCACAAATCAGTTTAGATGGAAAGATACGAACACAAGACTCGCATGGATGCAGCGTGTGATGACTTCAGTCGCGGGTACAGGCAAGTTAGACATGTTTGAAGCTGTTCAAAAGGAATTTCTCAAAGTCAGTCACGAGACAAAATTGAGCCTCCAACTTATTGATGCAGCCGCAGCATGCGGCCACTTGGCGATGGTACAATGGCTTCACGACCATCAAACATTTCTTGCAATCGGGAGGTGGCTTCGTAAAAAATCAAACGCCATGGACAATGCAGCTTCAAATGGTCATTTAGATGTTCTAAGATGGCTGCACAAGTATCACTACAAGGGATGTTCGAAAAATGCTATGGATAATGCGGCAGCTAATGGACATCTTGAAGTGGTCAAGTGGCTGCATGCGAACCGGGCGGAAGGTTGTACCATAAAAGCTATGAACTTAGCAGCCAAGCACGGCCATCTTGAAGTTCTCCAATGGCTTCATGCGAACCGATCTGAAGGTTGTGACCGATTCGCAATGATTGATGCTGCAAGGCAAGGTCACAAGTGCGTAGTTTCATTCTTGTACGCGTGTCGCAACGAGAGCAGCACGAGTGAAGCCATGGACGCTGCAGCCTCGAATTTTCATTTTAACTTGTACAAATGGTTGCAGGAAAAGCTAAATATCGAAAAGAAGACAGGACGATGGAGAGGCATCTTGCGTCATCTTTAAGCATACCCAAGTTTAAGTTGAGTCCACGTGCTATTTAGTTCACGTAATTTTTATCGTGTATCCGCCAATGAATGCCTTGACACTGTCTAAGCATAACAGCTCTCAGCCATGAAACTCCATGTCCATGTGAGTCATTTTATGGTCATGCAATGTAGAGGTAGCAAAGCTGTTCTCTTTCATCGTTGGTGACATTGCCCTCGTCGTCATTAAATGCTGTAGACTCGGTTTCTCAAGCCAGTAATTTACGTCAATGGATAGGAACCACCTCTGGTCTGGCTACTTGCAGACATTCCGTTGCAGTTAAATGTAAGAACTGTGGCCTTTCTTGGCGGCACCCGTGACAGTGGATCGTTAACATCCTTTACCTCGGTTCTCATGTAACCAATTTACGACTTCCAAATGGCCATTACTGGCAGCCCGATGCATTGCTTTTGTTGTACACACTTCGGTGCAGTTTTCATGGAGCCACTTGATCACGTCCAGGTGACCATTCAACGCTGCATTATCCATGGCTTCGGTCGTGCAGCCTTTGTAGTGATGCTCATGCAGCCATTTTACAACCTCCAAATGTCCGTTTGAGGTTGCATTTTCCATGGCTTTTGTCGTGTTAAATATCCGCCTGACGATGGCTCGAAAGCCTTGAGGTTAATGATTATGAATCTATTGAAGCATCGATAGATGGCCGTTCGCTGCAACTGCTTCGATAAGACTAGGGTATGCATTATTGTTGTGGGAGCGCGTGTACAACTCGCTCTGCACAGCTTGAAGAAGATTAATCTTGCCTGAGCCAGCAACTGATACCAAAAGACCATCCATCCAGGTGTCTCTTGCGTTCTTGGTCTGCCATTCGAGCTCAAAAGCAACCCACCGAATCAACTCCAACACATGATTATCACTGGATTCAAACACCGACGTGGCCAACATTGTACTTGGATCCGAAAAGAACTGTCTCGGGAACTTCTCCAAAAGCCATTTCATAATCTGGAGTCGTCCATGGGAGATCGCTCGGTCTAGATGATCAGGCTGGAATAGATCCAAACGGTGTTCAAACAGCCATTGCAGATACTGCTCTTGGTCGTAGTCGATGGCGAAAGAGACTGCGTCTTCAGCGTTCATGCACCTGAAATATGGCTGGGTCAAGCACCACTTGGCGAACTCAAGGGTTGGATCAGCCACCGAACACGCGTACATTGGGAACTCTAGGAGCAAATGACGTCCGTGCTCGAACAGCCAGTGGGCAGTCTCTGGATCGGAACAAGAAAGGCAGTGATTATGGTATGGAAGCCGGCCTTGATTATATTGGCGAATCCACTTGAGCACATCCAGTTGATGCATACTGACTGCGTAGACGAGAATGTCAGTCATGATTATTTCCCTGGACTCCGGACTATACTTGTTGAGCCACCATTCCAGCACGCGAATGTCGTATCCGTTCTTGATCGCAGTGAACACAGCCGCACGGAATCGAGCGATATGAAACCAAACGTCTCGCTTGGGCTCTAATAAATGGATGTGGTCCAATGTATTCACGAACCCGCGCTTGGACACGTCCTCAAGTGTCCATTTGTCATAGCTGAAGCGAAATGAGTCAATTTGGCGAGCCACGTGGAGTAGCGTGCCCACGCGAGGGTCCGACTCGCAGACCAAACGCACCGATGTGAGCAGCTTCTCATCCATCGTGTTCTCTTCGGTTGAAGCCAAATTGCAAATGAGCCTTCTCCCGATTGCGAAGACCACGAGCGTGGTGGGTACATTTATCAACCCATGAACATGAATACTGTACGAGTAAAGTAAGAAGGGAAAATGATGCTGTGATTGGCCAAAACGGGATCCCATCGTCTGTGGGTTAACTTGATGGGTTGAGAATCGATCGCTGAACAGAAGAGCGCCGTGAGCGAGGAGCTGCTCACGTCTGTACGGCTTGTCATTAATTCGGACCCGCGCGTGAGCGTGCTACCACATGTGAGCCGACTGACCGACGCGTTTCACTTCAGCATCGATCGGCGCACTCTCGAGAGTGCGCCTAAGCGCGGCTTCGTGCGCAATCTGGACTAAATCCGCCAACACGAGCCCAGATGCGGCCGCAGATTCAACAATGCTCGCTTCTATGCAGTCGTCCAGGGCGCTGTGAAGAATGGCTACGCTATCCAAGTCCTGCAGTGGTGGCTGGACGCATTTGTAGCCAGACAGAACGCGAAGAAACAAACTGGGCACCGTTTCCGTTCATCCAGAAAGAATCAGGTATTGGTCGTGTTGTCACGGACACCATCCGCTTGAAACTTACTCCAGTGGGTCTATCAAATAAACCAAGGCGAGCTTCCGCAAGACTTCAATGCAATGGCGTATTGTTCAGGCCCCGAAATTACCTGGTGGCTGTATAATCATGGATGGAACTTGAGTGTAAAGCTGCCCATGTTCGAGTGTTCAGCAGCTGATCCGAGCTGTAAGTTTGCCAAGTGGTGCTTGACGTAGCAAGACGTGTTTGAATGCGTGAACCCAGAAAACGGCGTGTTGTTTGCCATGGATCACGACCAAGAAGTGTTCTTGCGATGGCTTTTACTTCAACGAAGCGAGGTTTTCCAGCCAAATCATCTCGATCATGCAATCAGCAGAGGTCTGCTCACGATAGCACAGTGGCTTTTCAGTCAATTTTCGAATCCGTACTTCTCAGATCCAAACCACACTGGATATGTCTGTATTTGAATCAGGGAATTGTCATGTGCCAGCGTTGTTCCAGTGGGTTGTCCATGAGCTCGAATGGGAAGACAAGGAAGTGAAGAACGCATGGATGGAAGGCGCAATGATTGCCATTACTGGTGCCAGCAACATTGATC
>JAADVF010000598.1:0-18193 GCA_023334555.1 Elongisporangium undulatum | reverse complement strand
TGGCGTTCAACTGTTGCTCGTAGCCGTGTCGACGAGCTCCGTGCTGAGCGTGCGGCGTTGTTGGCGAAGCAAGAGCAAGAGTCGATGGAGGCTGAATTGGCTGCTCAGGAACTGGCGGCTCAGGAAGCCAAGATCCAGAACGCCATGGCGATCCGTCTTCAGAGCCAGTGGCGGTCTGCCCTTGCACGTGCACGTGTTGACGAGCTCCGTGCTGAGCATGCAGCCCTGGTTGCCCACCAGAAGCAAAACGATATGTTGGATGCGGTGATCAATGGATCCCCGAAATCTGCATCTGGAACATATGAATCTGCTGATGTGAAAAATGTACATGCCGCTCCAGCTCCCTTCCGCCGTCAACCCACCGTCGCAGAACTGGAGCAAATGAGCCTTCGCGGACGTTTGTCTGCGTTTTCCGACAGTGACGAAGATAGTGATGAGGATGAGAGCGATGATGATGAAGATGAAGTTCCCGCCCCATCGAAAACGTCTTTTATCAATGTGTCAGAAGCTGTGATGCCTCAAGAAGATGGAGACTCGACTCATCATTTCAGTTTTTCAAGCGCGATCAGCGATGTTCCTGTGCGTGATCCTGCCGTGAACCAGTCGTTTATCTCGGACATGTCTGATGACGATAACAATGCGGATGAAATTGCTGACGTGATGCCGAGCCCGAAAAGGACGAAAACTCTTTTGGACGAGGACAACAACTCGACTCATGACACTGCTGTTTCCTCTGGACGCTCGATTTCGATCTCTAATAGAACCTCTCCTTCATCAGCCGGTGATTTAGATCATGATGATGAGGTCGAAACGAAGGTCGCAGGATTTGAGTCAGACATTGACGCTTTCAACTCAGAAGCTCTCCGTGAAAGCTGGGCATCAAATCAGCGGGATTCGTACGAGCAACCTCGTAAGGATTCGTATGCTGATAGCTATTGCTCTGGTCCCGCAGGTGATTCCCCGCGCTTGAGCGATGCCGAACAAGATCTTATCATGGACTCGGAACCAGAAAAGAACGGGCCTCGATACTTTGACACGGACAGTGAGCGTGGCAGCTCTTTCTCTGGCGACCACGAGTCGTTTTTCCAAGAGCGTGAGGCAGCAGCTGCCGGATCTGGTAGTGACCTATCGATCTCATCTCGTGGATCGAAAATGACGGATGCAAGCCAAGTCGAAAGCCAATCGTCGAGCCGATGGCCGCGAACTAACCTGCTCAACAAGTTGGCATCAGGCACTTCCGGAAAGGTTGCGCAGGTCATTGACAACATCTCGCGCACCTCATCCTACATGTCGTCGTCATCACCAGACGAGAGCGAAGCATCGAAGCCGCGCCGAAAGATGAGTGTGATGGCAGCTGCATCGAGTGCTGCCAACCTGTTGTCACGCAAGAAGAACTCCAACAACTCCTTGAACAACTCCAACAACACGTCGTTTGCGGATCGCGCCCCCGTGCCTCTCCACTCGTCGTCGCGGAAAACGAGCAACTCGAGCAGCAACAAGTCGATTGAGGAGGATCTTGACGGCTCGGTCGTGTACTCGCCCTCTGCGCAGGACAGTAAGAGCAAGACTTCTTTCCGCCTGTTCCGGAAGCCTGCGGCTGTGTCGGCCCCCTCTATCTCGAAACGTTTCGGATGGAAGAAGACCTCTGCAGCGTAAGTTGTATAGTTTGTCTGTGCCTACACTGTATACTAGTAGTACATATATTTACGTGATGCAATACGCTGCTGCTTGAGTTGTTTCTGGTTGCTGTAGTACGGGGACTGTATCGAGTACCTCCAGTTTGAAATGAACCATTAGTACATCTTCTTGTCGAGACAATAGTCTGAGATGCTGTCGTGTGCGATCAAGAGCACTGAGGTCCCCAAGGATCGAATTGCACGGATAAGCGATTGCATTTGGTTAACACTGACACCATTTCTACTGGGTTGGCTGCTGCTTCATGATGTCGAGGCGACTCACGATGTAGGCCGAGACCGGGAACTCGAAGAAGAAGCCGATGAGCGAACCTGCGAGCACGTCCGACGGGTAGTGGCGGCCCAGCGCGATACGCGAGAAGTTGATGGTCAGGCCCCAGAGCAGCAGCAGCACGATGAGAACCGAGGGCGACACGTGGAAGAAGTCGCGAATGACCTGCGGGTGCGCTGCAGAGAGAGAGAGAGAGAGAGAGAGAAGCGTCAGCACGCAGTCACAAACATCAGCAAAGCACAGGCATCGTACTCTCTGCGAGGCTGATAAACATGGCGATGATGCACCAAGAGCGCGTGGCGTGGCCGGACGGGAACGAGTGCTGGTCCGGGCCGACGAAGCGACCGTCGTTGTGGTGATGCGGCGGTCGCTGGCGCTTGAACGTGAGCTTGAGCAGGATGATGGCCACGATGTCCACCTGCAGAGGCAGTCAGGTGAGCCATCAACAGCAGCAGCAGCAGAGAGATACAGCGAGCGACGTACGAAGTTGCACGTGTAGAACGCAAAGAAGACCACTTTGGTGGCGTACGAGGCGTTGTCCAGCAGTCCAGCCAGCCACATGACGGCCACCACGGGCAGCACCATGAGGAACCATCTGCAGCATCCGTCCGTCAGTCGTCATCACTTCCGCAGAGCTGCATGGGTCAATGCTACGTACAGGATGCCGTCGCCGGTCTGCGAGAAGAGCTCCCAGAGCAGTCTCGGCAGCCGCTGGCGGCCGAAGCGCTGGTACACGCGCGTGGCCAGCGTAAGGTCGTGGTTGTACAGTCGGTCGATGAGCTTCATGGGCTTTGGCTGCTGCTGCGGGAGGAGCGGTGCGCTGGGGCCGATAGTAACGCCGGAGGAATCGCTGCGACAAGCGGCCATGCGAATCTGCTGGTGGTTTGCAACAATACGACCTGAGTTGGGGACTTATCACTTAACTATCGGATAAGTTGTTACGATGTAGCTCTAGGTTATTTAACCACCCAATGCATGTCAAATGGGGGTGTCAATGCTGCTTGTGCGGCCGGCTGTTGGCCCAAGGCAGCGCCGGGCTGCTGCTCCTGCTCTTGGGCAGCACCTTGAAGTTAAAGTACGCTGACGCGCCGATGAAGCCGTGCCAGCAGCCGTGGAAGAACCGGAACGGGTCGTTGTCGTCGTCCAGCCCGCGCAAGAAGCAGCAGACCCCGCAGCCGAGCAGCAGCACACCGCGCCGCAGCTGCACGCGGTCGTAGTCCGGGATCCGCTGCCGCACGGCGAAGCTGGCGATGGTGAGCGCGAAGCTCAGCAGGATGGGGATGTAGGCGTTGGCGTCGTCCCACGGGTTCTTCTCCTGCATCACGAGCACGAGCGAGAGGAAGAGGTACTGGAGATAGGCCTGGTGCTTGGCGCTGCCCAGATCCATGAGGTGGATGCTCCAGATGATGAAGCTCATGATGGAGCCGATGTTGTCCAGCCGATGCCATTGGCCCTGTGCAGGCAGCGGATCAGTCCAGCTGAGTGGAGGTAAGCCCAGGCGCCACATGGTACTTACCTCTGTGAGCCAGAGCGGCCCGTCGATGCTGTCGCAGCAGTGATACATGAAGCTCGTGATCATGGTGAAGGAGCCGATGAACATCTACGCTGTCGGATCAACCGTGAGCTCTTCGTTGTCTCCTCATCCGAGAGCGCTCCGGAGCACGCACCTCGAAGACCAGCTCCTGCTGGTAGAGGTTCACGATGGCGGGGAACATGCACAGGTTCGTCACACCCGTCACCAGCAGCATCATGGCCGTCTCGAAGGAGCTCCTCATGCTTGCCCCGCTGAACCAAAAGGGAGTGCGCACCGGCAATAAAAGTACAGTGAAGCCTGATTACCTGCATATCGCTTCGGTGGGACAAGTGTTAACCGTCGTGTGGGACTGTAGGTAAATATATAGTGAGCAGTAATTAACATCTCGATATCATTAGCCGAAAGGCTAAAACGTGATAAATTTCTTTTAATTTCTCGGGACCTCCCCCACTTTCTGGGGGGCACCTTTGTCATCTCAGCAGAAAGAGTCGAGTTGAGTCCGCTGATCGCCGATGGATTGTGACTGTTGTCACTAATGTACCAGTTATCTGTCCAATTTACGGACGTGTGGTGTTTCTGCTGGTTTGGCGAGCGAGTTCGTTTGCATTTACGCCAATCGTGTGTCGTTCATGTACAGGATACACCGTGTTTTGTCAATGGCGCTGGCATCTATCCCCAGACTGACGTTGCCATCAATACCAAAAGTGGGTGGGAGGAGGCGTTGTTAACTGATCCCACTGGCGCCAGCGGGATCAATACGCAAGATCTGCAGCACTTGACTGAGGTGTAAACGCTCCATCCCATGCTCTCTCTGTGTCTGACGCCAGCAGCCAGGATCCAGGCTTCCAATCTGGTCTGGCTCCGCCCCTCACAGTCGCGGCTTCAGATCGCCATCCAGTCGTGAGTAATGGCTCCGATCGCGACATGAAACGCTTCGCTGCAACGTGTGAACTGACAGGACGATATGGATTGGGGCTATTACAATCGACTCTTACGCTACTGCTACGACATGGAGTTGCTCACATACGGAGGAGGCCTATCAGCTTGGGCCTGTTGGTTAATCTGCCAGAGATGCCTGCTTCTTCCTTCGGAAGCAGTCGGTCGCTGGCAGACGGAGCGCGAACGGACACAGCTGGGTGTCCATGCACACGGAGAGGTTCATCACTCTTCGATCGAGTGACTGCTCTACTGGCGAGAGACCGGCACGATACGCGCCATAATGGGGCTCTTCTGGGGCAGCGAGGTCGACAGATCGTACGCCAAATCCTGACCAGGCAGCATCTCGCAGTGGAAGCGCGCGATCAGACTCACGGCCACAGTCTTCATCTCCATGAGCGCCAGGTTCATGCCCACGCAGACGCGCGGGCCGGCGTTGAAGGCCGCGAACTTGTAGGGCGACACAGGGGTGAGCTTGCCCGTGTCGGGGTCGATCCAGCGCTCGGGCTTGTACTCCTTGGCGTCCTTGCCCCAGACGCTCTCCATGCGGCCGAGTGTGTAGGTCGAGACGCCCACGGTCTCGCCCTGCTTGATCAGCGTGCCGTCGCTCAGCTCGACGTCGCGGTTGGCCATCTTTTGGCTGGACGGCAGCGCCGGGTGGAGCCGCAGCGACTCCTTGAGCGCGGCCTCGAGGTAGTGCAGCTCCTGCGTCTGCTCTATGCTGGGCGTGGCCACCTCACCTGAGGCCACTTGCGGCAGCTTGCGCGCGATCTCGTCACGGATCTCGCGCTCCACGCGTGGGTTCTGCATGAGCTCCGTGAAGAACCACGTGAGCGCCTGGGCCGTGGTGTCGCGGCCGGCGATGAGGAAGTTGATCACGATGTCGCGCAGCATCTTGACGTCCACGTCCTCGTTGTGCTTGCTGTCCAGGAACAGCGAGATGATGTCGGTCTTCTTGGTCGCCGTAGTAGCTTCTGAGCCTTCGCTCGTGCGCTTCTGAAGCGCACCAGAGATGATGCTGCACACCATCTCATCCAACACCTGCACGTTCTGCTTCATCTCGTGCTCCAGGCCGACGTCGAGCCACTGCTGCAGTCGCCAGAACCACCACGGCCGCACGAACCGCTGGAACAGGATCCGCTGCGAGTTGTCGAAGGCGTGCTCGAACGGATGCTCCTGGGCGTCGCTCAGGCCGTTCATCTTGAGCCCAAAGCCGATCTCGGCAAACACCTCGAGGATGAACCGGTGGAACAGCCGGCCGAGGTCCACGGGTTCGTTGGTCTGCGCTGCGTTATCCAGGATCGAGTGCATCGTGGGCACCAGCGCGTGCACCGACTTGGTCATGCCCTCGCGCAGCGCGCGCGAGTTGAACAGCGCCATGGTGGCCTTGCGCTGGCGCACCCACTTGGCGCCGTCCACAGCGAAGATGCCCTCGCCCAGCAGGTCGCGCACGTTCTCGGCCAGCAGCGGGCCCTTGTCGAAGGCGTCAAAGTGTCTCTTGAACACGTCCTCGAAGATCTCGGGCGACGAGAAGAAGAGCACGCGCGGCCGGCCCAGCGTCTTGAACTCGTACGGCTGGCCGTGCGCGCGCTCGCTCATCTCGAGATGCCAGTCGTGGTACCGATGCACGTTCGCGAGCATCTCGAGCGTGTCGCCCAGCAGCGGCAGGCGCTTGGCCGAGTGCGTGATCACGGCCGTGGGCTTCCAGCAGGCCGCGGCCCAAAGATCGTAGCCCCAGCGGAGCACCTGGTAGGCCACCAGCACCAGCGGCAGCGACTGCAGCCAGTCGAACGCGCTCGGAGCCAGCATCGTGATGGTATCTTGAACAAGATGGAGACGAAGGTGTATCGAGCACGAGGCCGATTGGGTTGTGAGCCGCTCGAATGTACGTACCGATAGCTGGGCGCGGCAGACAGGACTCGTCACAAGGCAGACGGCGCTCTTCTACACCGGCTGGGACAAGAGAAGCCACATCCCAAATGGTGTGTGCGGCGCATCTCCAGTCGTTCGATGGGAGAGGCTGAGGGAGGATAGACCAGGGCCCAGGAGCAGCAGCTCTTCATGATGACCGACCCGTCTTTCAGTTGCCGTGTACACTGGCTCTTGCGTCGTCCTAATAGCGAAGCTGCAGTGTACAGCACTGAGCGGAATCGTCAAGTGGCGTAATTGACGAAGAGAGAGAGCGCAAACGAGAGGAGGAGGGGGATGAGAGGCGGCTTCGTTGAGTAATCAGAGCCAGACTGTGTCTTGAAGGGTGGACAACCGCCTCTGCGCTCACCCAATGAACCTGCAAATCCCCATTTCAATGCATTTTCGCCTGCATCGCTTGATGAGTATCTTGAAGTTTTGCACATGTTTTGCCATTCGAAATCTTATAGCACCTTGTTTTGGTAATGCATTGTACAATGACGTGAATGAAGCGATTTGATTGGCTAGAAACGCATCTTTGCAGTTTCAACCCCACGATTGCTCTCAATACAGGACCTAGTCAGATACAACGCACACACTACTTATTGCACATCACCCTCACGCGCTCGTCTCTCTCTGGATGGCGCTGAGTCCTGCTGACTGCCGGCGCAGCGCAGGGACGACCTGCATCAACAGAGGCCCCTTCATGGGGAGCGTGAGCGAGAAGTCGTACGTGATCTCCTGCCCGGGCACGATCTCCAGGTGGAACTTGCTCAGCAGACTGGCGGCCAGAATCTTCATCTCCAGCATGGCCAGGTTCATGCCCAGACACATGCGCGGGCCGGCGTGGAACGAGTTGAACTTGAAGGCTGACACCGCGATGATCCTGCCTGTCTGGGCGTCGATCCAGCGCTCAGGCTTGAACTCTTTCGCGTCGCTGCCCCAGACGTGCGGCATCCGGCCCATGAGGTACGACGACACGCGCACGAGCGATCCTTTCTTCACGAACGTGCCGTCGCAGAGCACAGTGTCGCGGTTCGCCTGTTTGGAGTTCATAGGCACCGACGGGTACAGGCGCAGGGTCTCTCTCAGCGCCGCCTCGAGGTAGACCAGGTGATGTGTCTGCTCCATAGACAGAGCGGCCATGGCGTCGCCGCCGTCGGCCGGCAGTTCCTGCAGCTGGCTGTTTAGCTCGGCACGGATCCGCTGCTCCACGTACGGGTGTTCGCTCAGCATGTAGAAGAACCAGCTCAGTGCCTGCGCAGTGGTGTCCCGCCCTGCGATCAGGAAGTTGACCACGATGTCGCGCAGGAAGACCGGGTCGACCGAAGCCGCCGTTTGGTCGCGATCCTGAAGATTGCTGCTGACGTTGTCCAGAAAGAGCGAGACGATGTTCGATTGCTGCCCATCGCGACGGCGCGAGAGGAGACTGGTTGTTGGCTGCGGCTGATTACGATTCGCCAGCGATTGCGCGATGATGTGCAGCACCGTGTCGTCGATCAGTCGGATCTTCTCCTTGAGCTCGCGCTCGTAGCCCAAGTTGAGCCAGCGCTGCGTCTTCCAGAACCACTTTGGGCGAATAAAGCGGCTGATCAGCAGGCGCTGCGCACTGTCAAACGCAGCTTGGAACGGGTGCTCTTCGTCAGCGTCCAGATAGCCCAGCTCCACGCCGAAGCCGATCTCCGTGAACGCCTCCATAGTGAACCGGTTGAGCAGGCGCACCATGGGCACAGGTTGCTTGGTGTCCACCGAGCGCTGCAGGATCGAGTCCAGCACCGGCAGCAGCTTGTGCACGCTCTTAGTCATGGAGTCGCGCAGCGAGTTGGCCGTGAACAGGTTACTGGCCGTCTTGCGCTGGTGCACCCATTTGTGTCCGTCGACCGCGAAGATGCCGTCGCCCAGCAGGTCGTGCAGCACATCGTTCTGGTTCTCACCCTTGTCAAAGCACTCGAACTGGGTCTTGAGTACGTCCTCGAACAGCTCGGGGGTCGTGGCCACGAACGCCTTGGGCCGGCCGAGCATGGTCGTGAAGAACACGCGGCCCTTGAAGAGCTCGGCCTTGGCCACCATCCGCTCTCGAATGCCCTTGCGGAAGAACAGCACGTTGATCAGGTTGCCCAGCACCGGCAGCTCGTCGGGCGACTGCGGCACGGGGCTCGCCTTGCGCTCCAGGTCCGACATGGCCAGCCAGCGGTAGAACCATAGGGCCAGCTGCCACGCCACGAGCGCCGGCAGAGCAAGCTCCAGTGCTGAGGACCAGCCCGTGGAACCTATGGAGGGCGCGGGGGCGAAGAGGAAGGAGAGCATGATGCGGCCTCTTTGGGGCGAGTCCAAGTCTGTCCGTTGGCTTGAAGCTGAGACCACCCTCAGAAGATCACGTAGGGTTAGGTCTGTCGTGATCGTGATGGGTGTGACTGGAGAAGAGTACGGTAGGCTTTTGTAACAGGTTGCAATCTGGTGATTTGCAACAGTTGTTCTGGGGGTTTGGGTGAAACACCAGATGACAGTAAAACCCAGTGTGGCTGCTCACAGTGGGACAGATTATGCACCATGGACAGCCCCTCTGGCCATGTGGAGTGTTTTGTTTCGCAGAAACGCAACAGACAGCAGGCAGACACATGTGCTGGACCAGTGGACCCATCTGCCAATCCTCTCTCGCTGGTGGTGGATCGGTTGAGAGGCTCAGGCTGTGTGGCGCTGTGACTCAGCAGCCGTTGTCAGCATTCCAGTGGTGTTTAAGGACTGGATCCATAAATACGACGAGAGTGGGACAGTTGACGCTCTGGTAATCGAACTGAACCGAGCGTCCGATCGTCCGGACGAGCGAGAGGGCACTGGACTGCAGTAAACAGCAGCCAGGCCTGAGGATTGAGGAGCCACGCACTCGGCCGTCGCCGACGAAGGCTCGCTGCTCCCCACATGAGCCAGCAAACCCCAGTCTGGCGCGTTCTCTTGCAGCCACCACGCCCTCCTCCTCTTCGTGTCTCTCTCGCCCTCTGAAGCAGCTCACCAGCATCCGACTGGCGATCAAATGACCTGAAATGTCACAAGCGTGGCATCTGGGAATAAAACCTCACCAGGTTTATATCAACGCGCTCTTGGCTGCAGCAGCCACTTGGTTGTCATTGCCCAAGTCGCCCCGATCAAGTCAAGATGCTGACCCTGGAAGCCATGCTCACGCCCGAGAACGCGCCCATGGCGGCCCTTGCGGCCTTCGTGGTCTTCCAGCTGGCCTCGTGGCTCTACGAGTACGCCACCATGCCCGTGGAGCAGAAGAACGCGCGCAAGCTGCGCACGCTGCCGGGCTCGCTGCCGATCCTCAAGGACACCATCACGATCATCCGCAACGCGCACCGGCTGCACGACTTCCACGCCGAGAACGCCAAGACCGGCAACGGCGTGCCCCTGCGCTGGCAGCTCATCGGCCGGCCGCCCGTGATCGAGCTGCTCACGCCGCAGCAGCTGGAGGACGTGCAGAAAACCCACAGCGACTGCTTCATCAAGGGCCGCTTCCAGCAGGCCGGCCTGGGCGATCTGCTGGGCGACGGCATCTTCATCGCCGACGGCGCCAACTGGGTGCACCAGCGCAAGACGGCCGTGAACCTCTTCTCCACGCGCATGCTGCGCGACCAGATGGGCAAGACGGTCTACCGACTCATGGGCGTCATGCACGGCCGTCTGACCAAGGTGCAGTACGCACTGAAGGAAGTGGATCTGGCCGACCTGCTCAGCCGGTTCACGATCCAGGCCTTTGCCGAGAATGGCTTTGGCGTGGACTTTGACTGCCTGGGCCGCGAGGACAACCACCCGTTCATGGAGGCCTTCGACAAGTCCCAGCAGATCCTGCTGCAGCGGTTCGTGCGGCCCGAGTGGTTCTGGTCCTTCCAGCGCTGGGCCAATATCGGCCTGGAGAAGGAGCTCAAGGGCCACATCAAGGTGCTCAACGACACGGTCTTCGACGTGATCTCCAAGTCGCTGGACGAGCGCAACAAGGCCGCGGCAACCAAGACTGTCACAGGCGAGAAGAAAATGGACATCATCTCGCTGTTCCTGGACAACCAGAAGAAGCTGCCGGACGGCACGATCGAGCCGTTCGACCCCAAGTTCCTGCGCGATATCACGCTCAACTTCCTTGGGGCCGCGCGTGACACCACGTCTGTGTCGCTCAGCTGGTTCTTCTACGAGCTGACCAACCACCCGGAGATCGAGCGCAAGCTGCGCCAGGAGATGAACGACAAGCTGCCCGAGCTCATGCGTGGCGAGATCGACTGCGCGTCGCTGGACCAGGTCTCGGAGCTCGTGTACCTGGAGGCCGTGATCAAGGAGACGCTGCGTGTGCACCCACCCGTGCCGGACAACATTCGCATGTGCCAGAAGAGCGTCGTGCTGTCCGATGGCACGTACATCCCCGAAGGAACCACCGTGGCGTTCCACAACTACACGCTGGGCAAGATGACTTACATCTGGGGCCCAGACGCCGAAGAGTTCAAGCCTGAGCGCTGGATCGACGAGACCACGGGCAAGCTCAAGGTCATCTCGGCCTACCAGTTCAACGCCTTCCTGGCCGGCCCGCGCATCTGCATTGGCATGAACCTGGCGCTGATGCAGATCAAGATGGTGTCCACCAGTCTGCTCAGCCGCTTCCACTTCGAGCGCGTGGCAAAGACGCCGATGCACTACCAGATGGCCATCACGCTCATGATGAAGGACCCGTTCATGGTGCGCGTGCGTCCGGCCGCCGCCTTTGCCTAGGCCCTTTTAACTATATAATGACCACTAGTACAAGAGACTTCACATAAGCGCATCGCTGGATCATTGCTCTAACCACCATAGGACATAGAGATGCGTCCATACAGGATCGAGCAGTGGGACTGGACCGCCGGCTTTCATTTGCGACGTTTCTTCCCTTGCGACTCATCTGCCATTTTCAGCAGATGAGTCAGATAGAGTAAAACCTCACGCTGAAGTGGCTCAGATAATCACAGTTTGCTCACATTTGTTGTTTATATAATCACATAAACGCACAATCTGGACCTAAATTAGGTGTCATAAATCACTTTTGCCATTGCGAAAAGGAAACAAATTGTATGTTGTGATTCCCAATGCCAGGGTTTTATTACACAGCAGAGACCAAGAGATACTGTGGGACGAATGACCAGAGCTCTCATGGGCATTCCCTCCGCTTCTGGCTGGGGCTGTAATACCCAAGTTGCCTCCACGTCCACAGACAGACGACTGACTGCCAGCACCAGCCACCAAGATGCTGACTCTGGACGCCATGCTGACCCCCAGCAACGCGCCAATGACGGCCTTCGCAGCCGTCGTGGCCTTCCAGGTCGCGTCCTGGGTCTACGGCTACGTCACGATGCCTGCGGAGCAGAAGAGCGCCAAGAAGCTCAAGCGCATGCCGGGCTCGCTGCCGTTCTTCTGGGATACGTTCACGATCCTGCGCAACTCGGAGCGGCTCTACGATCTCCACCTGGAGAACGCCAAGCGCAACAACGGCGTGTCCACAGAGTGGAAGATCCTGGGTCGCCCGCCGATCATCGAGCTCGTGACTCCGCAGCAGATCGAGGACGTGCAGAAGATCCACAACGACTGCTTCATCAAGGGCGAGTACATGTGCGCCGGGCTGCACGATCTGCTGGGTGACGGCATTTTCAACGTGGACGGCGCCAGTTGGGTGCACCAGCGCAAGACGTCCGTGAACCTGTTCACGACCCGCATCCTGCGCGATCAGATGGCTAAGACGGTCGACCGGCTCATGGGCGTGGTGCAGGGTCTGATGCAGACCGCGTGCGACTCGGGCGAGCTCTATGACCTGACCGACATGCTCAACAAGTTTACCATCCAGGCGTTCGCGGAGAACGGCTTCGGCATCGACTTTGACACGCTGGGCAAGAAGGAGCAGCATCCGTTCACAGAGGCCTTCGATCGATCGCAGCACATCCTGCTCCAGCGCTTCATGCGTCCGCGTTGGTTTTGGTCCTTCCAGCGCTGGGCCAATCTCGGCATTGAGGCCGAGCTCAAGACCCATCTCAAGGTGATCAACGACATGGTCTACGATGTGATCTCCAAGTCGCTGGACGAGCGCAACAAGGCCGCGAGTACGAAGACTACCACGGGTGAGAAGAAATTGGACATCATCTCGCTGTTCCTGGACAACCAGAAGACCCTGCCGGACGGCACGATCGAGGCCTTCGACCCCAAGTTCCTGCGTGACATCACGATCAACTTCCTTGGGGCTGCACGGGACACGACGTCCGTGTCGCTCAGCTGGTTCTTTTACGCGTTGATGAACCACCCGGAAGTGGAGCGCAAGCTGCGCCAGGAGATGAACGACAAGCTGCCGGAGCTGATGAGCGGCGAGATCACTGCACCGTCCATGGATATGATCTCGGACCTTGTGTACCTGGACGCTGTGGTGAAGGAAGTGCTGCGCCTATACCCGCCTGTTGCCAGCGACATCCGCATGTGCCGGAAGAGCGTCGTGCTGTCCGACGGCACGTACGTCCCAGAGGGCACGACGGTGGCTTTCCAGAACTACACGCTGGGCAAGATGGAGTACATCTGGGGCCCTGACGCCGAAGAGTTCAAGCCTGAGCGCTGGATCGACGATACCACGGGCAAGGTAAAGGCCATTTCGGTGTATCAATTCAACGCGTTCCTGGCCGGTCCGCGCATCTGCATCGGCATGCAGCTGGCGCTGATGCAAATCAAGATGGTGGCTACCAGTCTGCTCAGCCGCTTCCATTTGGAGTACGCGCGCAAGGAGCCCATGACGTACAAGATGGCGCTCTTGTACGTCATGAAGGACCCGCTCTTGGTTCGCGTGCGTCCTGCCGCCAGCTTTGCCTAAGAATTAGTAAGACTGATTGGACTAGTCGGCCTTTAATGTAAAAGTGCTTCATAGATTGGCTCGGCTCGGTCCACGCTAACGAAGGCCGTCCTGGTGGTTCATGCTGCTGGCATAGGGCGGAGGCCGTATGGAGACGCGCCGATAGAGGATCGAGTGGATCTGGACCTCCGCGACGATTGTGACTCATCTGCCTTTACATTGGCGCACGCCAGAGATCTGACTGCCATCATAATACAACCTCACCGAACCTTAGCTGAGACCATATACATATTTTATACCAAATCGTTGGATAAACACATATACATACAAATATGTACGACTGATAATATGGATAACTATATTTTAACCCTAACACTTTCGAAATAATGTACTTTTGTGATCAAAACAAAGCACTTTAGAAGTCTTCATCTCGTCAATCCGAATGAGGTTTTACTGTATTGAAGAGGTACCTTTACCGTGGTACGTATTACTGCTGATACCAGAGTTGCGCATCATGGATGAACAGCGGCCTTCGCTCCGTTCTGTGTGACTGCGGCCAGTCCTCAAGTTGCCTCCCAGCCCCAAGCGACCACCAACACCAGTCACCAAGATGCTGACTCTGGACGCTATGCTGACGCCCAGCAACGCGCCGTTCACGGCCTTCGCGGCCTTTGTGGCCTTCCAGGTCGCGTCCTGGGTCGTGAACTACGTCACGATGCCCGCGGAGCAGAAGAACGCCAAGAAGCTCAACCGCATGCCCGGCTCGCTGCCGTTCTTCCGCGACACGTTCACGGTGCTGGCCAACGCCGAGCGGCTCTACGATCTCCATCTGGCCAACGGCAAGCGCGGCAACGGCGTGTCCACGGAGTGGCAGATCCTGGGCCGCCCACCCGTGATTGAGCTCGTGACGCCGCAGCAGCTTGAAGACGTGCAAAAGACCCACAACGACTGCTTCATCAAGGGCGAGTACATGCAGGCCGGGCTGGGCGATCTGCTGGGCGACGGCATCTTCATCGCCGACGGAGCCAACTGGGTGCACCAGCGCAAGACGGCTGTGAACCTGTTCACCACGCGCATGCTGCGTGACCAGATGGCCAACACGGTCGCCCGCCTGCTGGGCGTGGTGCACAACATGATGCAAAGCTCCATTGACAAGGGCGAGCTGTTCGATATGAGCGACATGCTCAACAAGTTTACCATCCAGGCGTTCGCGGAGAACGGCTTCGGCATCGACTTTGACACGCTGGGCAAGAAGGAGCCGCACCCGTTCATGGAGGCCTTCGACTCGTCGCAGCACATCCTGCTGCAGCGGTTCATGCGTCCCCGCTGGTTCTGGTCCTTCCAGCGCTGGGCCAATCTCGGCATTGAGGCCGAGCTCAAGACCCATCTCAAGGTCATCAACGACACGGTCTACGATGTGATCTCCAAGTCACTGGACGAGCGCAACAGAGCGGCCACGGTCAAGACGTCCGTGGGCGAGAAGAAGATGGACATCATATCGTTGTTCCTGGACAACCAGAAGAAGCTGCCGGACGGCACGATCGAGCCGTTCGACCCCAAGTTCCTGCGCGACATCACGCTCAACTTCCTGGGCGCCGCGCGTGACACCACGTCCGTGTCTCTCAGCTGGCTGTTTTACGCCATCATGAAGCACCCGGAGGTGGAGCGCAAGCTGCGCCAGGAGATGAAGGAGCATATGCCAGACCTCATGAACGGCAAGCTCACGGCCCCATCCATGGATATGGTCACGGAGCTCGTGTACCTGGACGCCGTGGTCAAGGAGACGCTGCGTCTGTACCCGCCGGTGCCCAACAACATCCGCATGTGCCAGAAGAGCGTCGTGCTGTCTGACGGCACGTACATCCCCGAAGGAACCACCGTGGCCTTCCAGAACTACACGCTGGGCAAGATGACTTACATCTGGGGCCCGGATGCCGAGGAATTCAAGCCCGAGCGATGGATTGACGAGACCACGGGCAAGATCAAGGTCATCTCGGCCTACAAGAACAACGCCTTCCTCTCGGGCCCGCGCATCTGCATCGGCATGCAGCTGGCGCTGATGCAGATCAAGATGGTGGCCACCAGCATCCTGAGCCGGTTCCATCTGGAGTACGCGTGCAAGGAGCCCATGACGTACAAGATGGCCATCGTGTTCATGATGAAGGACCCGCTCATGGTGCGTGTGCACCCGGCCGCGTCGTTCGCGTAAGCTATAAGTATGCATGTCCACAGGTTTTAAAAAGTCATATATACAAAAACTCCCTCACTGAAAGACGGGGAATTCGGTGTCCGCAAGAGCGAAGTGCTGCTCTCAAGTTGAAGTGAGCTTTGAAGAGCCAAGAGCTCATAGGTACTGTACATCTTGAAGCGTATGCGATTCCGCTATTGAAGCAGCACCCTAGGATACGCTCAGACGCAACGCGAGCCTGATCCTTTGATGCAAAGTGTCTCAGAAAGGTCATGCCTGTCGACAGGTCTGAGGTTTGCTGGTGGTCTTCCCGTCTGGAGGTCCAGTGGTCAGTTTAATGATCCCTCTCAACAAAAAACCCCACGGATGAGGTTTTTTATTCCTGTCGATCCTCCTGCGCGCTTGAAGCCATTCCGGGATCCCCTCCCAGCCAGACAATGGACGCCTTGTTCACGCTCAGCAATGCGCCGCTGTTGGCGCTGGCCGCGTTCATGACCGCCCAGCTAGCGTCGTGGGTCTTCAGCTACGTCACGATGCCAGCCGAGCAGAAGAACGCGCCCACACTCTGCACACTGGCCGGCTCGCTGCCGTTCATCCACGACACGCTGACGCTCGCGCGCAACGCGCAGCGGTACCACGACTGGAGTGTGGACAACGCCAAACGCGCCAATGGAGTGCCCACTTTGACCAAGATCCTGGGTAGTCCGCCTACGATCGCGCTCGCGACGCCGCAGCAGCTGGAGGACGTGCAGAAGACTCACTTTGACTGCTTTGAGAAGGGCTCCATGCAGCAGGCTGGCTTCCACGATCTCTTTGGGGACGGCATCATCATGGCGGAAGGAGAGAACTGGGTGCACCAGCGCAAGACGGCGGTGAGTCTGTTCAGCGCACGCATGCTGCGTGAGCAGATGGCCCAGACGATATATCGGCTGCTTGGCATCGTCCAGAGTCTCTTACAAGACGCCCAAGCCAAGCGCGAGCAGGTGGATCTCGTGAAGCTGCTCAGTCGATTCACGATCCAGGCGTTCGCAGAGAGCGGCTTTGGCGTGGACATCAACTTCCTGGAGACACAAGAAGACCACCCGGTCCAGCGCGCCGTCGACCGAGCGCAGCAGATTGCGATGCAGCGGTTCCTGCTGCCAAAGTGGCTCTGGAAGTTCCAGCGCTGGGCCAATCTGGGCACCGAGCGCGAGATGAAGGAGCACATGAAGATCGTGAACGACATGGTCTACGACGTGATCTTCAAGTCACTTGAGGAGCGCAACAACGCGGCTGGCAAGGCGAGTTCGAGCGGTAAGAAGAAGATGGACATCATCTCGCTGTTCCTGGATAACCAGAAGACGCGTCCGGATGGAACCATCGAGCCATTTGATCCCAAACTCCTGCGCGATATCTCGTTTAACTTCCTCGGTGCAGCGCGTGACACTACGGCGGTAGCGCTCAGCTGGTTCTTCTACGTCTTGAGCAACCATCCAGAGATCGAGCGCAAGCTGCGTCAGGAGATGGCTGAGCATCTGCCAGACCTCATGAGTGGCAAGATCACTGCTTCTCCCATGGACCAGCTGCAGCGACTGGTCTATCTGGACGCCGTGGTGAAAGAGACGCTGCGCCTGTATCCACCGGTGCCTGCTACGTTTCGCCAATGCAAGAAGAGCGTCGTGCTCTCGGACGGCACGTTCATCCCAGAAGGCTACTTGGTGCTCTTCCACAACTACACTTCCGCCCGCATGGAGTACATTTGGGGCCCGGACGCTGAGGAGTTCAAGCCAGAGCGCTGGATTGATGAAGTCACGGGCAAGATCAAGGTCGTGTCGGCCTATCAGTTCAACGCCTTCCTGGCCGGCCCACGGTTGTGCATCGGCATGAACATGGCGCTAACCCAGATCAAGATGGTCGCGACCAGTGTCATGAGTCGGTTCCACTTCGAGCGAGATTCCAAGGAGCCGATCAGCTACGAAGTGGCCATCACGCTCATGATGAAGGACCCGTTCATGGTGCGCGTGGTGCCTGCCGCCTCGTTCGCTTGAGTTACTATTGATACGGAGTTATGCTGCCATGATTAAGGCCTACTCTAGGTCTGGGGAGATCGACACTCTTAGAATACGTAACAGTATATGTAGAGGTGTATACTTTATATTCACGTAACGTTTGTATAAAATGTGGCAATTCGGTCGTATACTGTATTTATCGAGAGGGAGTTCACCATTTTGGGATAAAGATCAGCGGACTGAATGGCGACGGTTCGTGAAAAAAGGGGCCGAGGTTTTTTCCACGAACTTTCACAGATCCCTTGCGTGTCTGAACCCACTTGCGATCTTCCGCCCCAGAGGAGAAGAGAAGATGCTAACGCTGGACGCCATGCTCACGCTCAGCAACGCGCCGCTGGTGGCGGTTGCGGCCTTTATGGCTATCCAGCTGGCCTCCTGGGGCTTCCGCTACGTCACCATGCCGGCCGAGCAGAGGAATGCGCGGAAGCTGTACACGCTGCCCGGCTCGCTGCCGGTTTTCTACGACACGTTTGCGTTCGGGCGCAACGCGCAACGGCTGCACGACTGGGCCGCGGACAACGCCAAGCGCGCAAGCGGCGTGGCTGTGCAGATGAGGATCATGAGCGGCCCGCCGATCATCGAGCTCGTGACGCCGCAGCAGATCGAGGACGTTCAGAAGACCCACTTCGACTGCTTCGAGAAGGGCTCGATCCAACGTACTGGCTTGAACGATCTCTTTGGAGGCGGCATCCTGGGCTCTGACGGAGACAACTGGATGCACCAACGCAAGACGGCGGCCAATCTGTTCACGGCGCGCACCCTGCGCGATCACATGA